>BCLG01001189.1:11238-29993 GCA_001602295.1 Zoysia matrella | reverse complement strand
ACAACATCGTGGTGCTTGGATGGTTATGTTTTCCCTTTTCTGGACCATTGGCACGGTTTTGGAAGCTTTCCTTGCTTGGGTATGGTACTTTGTTCCCCTGTACTGCAACCCAGGTTTCCCTTTTTGATGCTAATTTTCCCCCTATTTCGTATAATGTGTAGAGAATTGAAAACATGATGAAGAGTGGATTGGATATAATGTAATTGCATTGGAAGGATACATTCAAACTAGTTTCTGAAATCATGATCTTTTGAAATGTTTTTTGATTCTCATATGGTACGAGGATAGGGGTGAATTTAGATCGGATATGGATGGCTGTGGCTCATTCTAATCCTTTCCTACGAACCCTCTCCAGACATCTTTTTTTGACTCCGGGAATGCTAAACTCAGCTCTCCGAACTCAACAAAATAAACTTAGAAGTAGTAACTACAGATAGCGCGGCAAGCTTTATGCGTTATTTTGATTGCATCACCACACTGTATATTACAGAATAGGGTGTAATTTAAGTTAGACCAGGGCGGTTCGTCATTGATATTGGAAACAGGGTCATTCTATCTACTAATATGTGGTAATATACCAATGTAGAGCAAAGTGAAATTGCAGCAAGCTTCCCTATAACAACTGAGGTACAGTTGCATCTGGTGTATGCTACTTGTAACATATCCCATGCAACTTTTTTTTTTTTGGAATCAGAGTCAGACAAATAATATAGTGTAGAACATGGGTCAGCAATTATGAGTCCCTTTTTCATTTTCGATGATAATGATTCTTCAGGTGCTGTGAACTGATAATCTACTTATTGGTAATTTAGAATTTCTGCTCAAGTTGAAGCAACATAAATTCAGTTGAATTAGAGCCTGACAGCTGTTATTCTGATTTTTTATATATAGTATGCTTTGTATGCTCAGATGCTTTCTATTAGATTTATATTTGTTCATGTTTGGACTTCAGGTTGTAATAGCGAGGTTGAGTTGGAGGTGGTTGCTGGTATTGTCAGCCATTCCGTGTTTTCTCTTGCTACCATTCTTTGGAATTACACCCGAGTCACCACGCTATCTTTGTGCTCAAAACAGAATGTCTGATGCAACCCATGTCTTGGAAAGAATTGCTAATGCAAACCGAAAAGCTCTTCCCCTAGGAGTTCTCACATATGTTCAAGAAACACAAGCTGACTACATTACTCTCGCTTCTGATTGTGAAGACAATCTTCCAGTCTTGAGCTCCAAGTCTAGGGGTTTTGCTGCGTTGCGCGAGCTATTGTCACGGAAATTGGTCAGATCGACTCTTCTTCTTTGGTTTGTTTTCTTTGCCAGTTCCTTTGCTTATTATGGCGTTGTATTGCTGACATCGCAACTGAGTGATGCCAACAAAAGTTGCACATCGGGTCTGGTGCTTGAAGTGCACAAACAAGAAACAAATCTTTACAAGGACACTTTCATCACTAGTTTAGCAGGTACCGCAGGAGTAAGCAACTTTCATTTTTTTCCCTGTCTTCCATTATTATCAGCTAGGGTATCTCACTAACTCATTGTTGCACTTGTCTATCAGAGATTCCAGGTTTACTCTTATCTGCTTTTCTTGTTGATTGGTTTGGCCGAAAAGCGACAATGTGGTTCATGATGTTCACATGCTGTATTTTCCTTGGACCGCTCATATTTCATCAGAATGAAGTGTTGACAACCACTCTTCTGTTTGGTGCTCGCGCTTGTGGAACAGGTGGCACTACAGTTTTATGTATATATGCTCCAGAGGTTCGTTATCTTACCTTCTTAAGACATAGAGTTATGTTGAGCAGGTTGGTTATCTATTTGGATACTCAAAAAGGCGTTTCATACTTGCATAGATCTTTGGTTATTCATGGCAATTTGATTGGTACACTATGTTTATAAATCTATACAAATAGATTTTTTTTTGACATCAGTCAAGAAACAAATATGACACACCCAGTGCATTAAATTTGTAGATTTTGTTTCAGATATCGATGGCAAGATTTCCAGACGTTGGCATGGTTTGAAACTCAACATATCTTCATTCTGTTAAAAAACAAATAATAAAAAATAAATAGATCGTAGTTTCATTTCTGTTTGCTTATTTGATCATGTAGGCATGTGGACTGCCGATGTTGGAATGGACATACTTACCTCGTTATGTTCTCAAGAGACTAGACTATCTCCATCTAAGCAGCTATTTCTTCCTTCTATTTGCAGGTGTATCCAACGTATGTGCGCTCAACTGGCGTTGGGATCTCAGTCGCCATTGGTAAAGTCGGTGGTGTTGTCTGCCCTCTTGTCGCTGTTGGCATGTTGCGGACCTGCCACCAAATGGCAGCCATCGTGGTGTTTGAGCTTGTGCTGTTCCTCGCTGGTATTGCCTGCATCCTCTTCCCTGTAGAGACCAAGGGCCGTGAAATCGACTGATGGTTTAAACACATTGGTAGCTAGATGGGTCCCGAAATGTTCATCACCTTTCCATCAATTCTATTGTCAAGGATAGAACTTGGAATTGGAGAAGAATTGAATTACCGCGAACAGGTGACGGCGTGGAGCAATTTAGCATTGTATCCCAACATGTACATGATTTTTCTTATACTATCAGGATATAGTAATACACAAAAATGTAAATAAAATTTTAGAAGTACAAAAATAAAGTATATCCTTGAAAAGATGAACATGCTGTTTTCTTTTTTCATGCAGCAAGGTTTAACTCTTTATTTATCACTTAGATGTTCAAGAGCGATCCCTTGCTTGACATAGCGAGGAAAGTGCTATGTCGGTTCGTGTGAAAAGTTCTAGCAGTATGCTACATCCAGGTTTATTTTTAGATAATGGAAAGAATGTATTAATCCAGGCTAGCACCGATGGTATTCTCCACACCTTAGGTAATTTGCTACATCAAATTAATACTCTCTCCGGTTTTAAATTATTGACATCGTTGACTTTTAATATCAACTTTGACTATTTTTTTATTCAAAAAATTTGATTCAATGTGAAATTATTAGCTATGATATAAATACCACTAATAATAATGCAAATAATAATAAAATTTTACACATTTGAATAAATTTTTTGAATAAAACGAATAGTTGATGTAAAAAGTCAGGGAGTAGTTTTTTTTCACTTTATCTATCTTTTGTGGCCTTGTCGAGTCCTTTTGAGCTGTGAAGGATGGATAAACATACTTGAGATCTTTTTCTTTGCGCTGATGCAGTGAGTCAGCACGGATTAAATTGATAAAGGCATATTCCCTTTTTATTCTGCTTTTACATCCACATCTAAGTCTCTCTATTTTATCTCCATTTCTGTTGATGGCGTAAACTCACCCATTGGTATCCAGGTGTGGTCTCTGCAGTTCATCTTCACCGTCTCTCATAAACTGTACCATGATTCTCTATGTCATGGTCAGGGTTAACAAAACCAACTGGTTTTCATGAAAACCGATAGAATTAACTGGTCCAGCTCGGTTTTATAGAATAGCTATTCTTTTTAAAAAAATTGATTTCAGCACTATAACAAAAATGGTAAATCAGCTGGTGAAAGCTAGCCATCCGGTTTTTAGCACCGTTAAAAACCAGCTGGTTCACCATTTCTAAAACCTTGATTATGCTATACTTACATATTTTACTATTAAAAATGAAGGTGGCAACGCTCCTGAACTGCCGGGCTTCTGAACGTGCAAGTCTCAACGTAACTTGAGACAAAATCATTGGCGAAATAGCAGAAGTCTATTGATTCGACGTCGGTCTACACAACCTGACGCGTGCATCCACAATCAATCCTTGCTTGTATGATTGAATCAGCTGTGCATTAGCTGAGGAGCACTAATAACAAGCATTATTGGTCTCATAAATGACGAAGGCTTAAGAAAACGTTGGCAGATACTATCATAACTATAGTTTGCATATAATAAAGCAGCATGGCTATGCATTTGCATGATAGAAGAGGGCAGCCCCCGGTTGGT
Organism: Zoysia matrella; assembly: GCA_001602295.1. Classification (NCBI taxonomy): domain Eukaryota; kingdom Viridiplantae; phylum Streptophyta; class Magnoliopsida; order Poales; family Poaceae; genus Zoysia; species Zoysia matrella. Next base: position 26,035 of record BCLG01001189.1, on the reverse strand, counting down.
GCTGAAGTGACACGAACCGCAGTTAACAAATTACTCAAAAGAAAACTGAAGCAGTTTTTTTTTACAGTCTAGATTCCGGTCCTATATTCTAAGCAAACAAAAAAATTTCAGCTTTCTGCCTTTTTTTAGGTTGATTAGCTGAAATGCAAGTATTCTAAAGAAAATAGTGTAGTAAAATCGGAAAGAAAAGAGCACTTATCATGCATATGCACATGGACTTAATAGGTCTATCTATAACTATAGCCCAATTTACATTTAGCTATTCTAAACTCCGTTTACAAATACTTGTTAGTTTTGACTTTTTTACAAATTTTTTGATCGCTCGTCTTTTTTAAAATTTTTTGACATATAGATATAAAAAATATACATTCTCAAAGTATATACGATGACAAATCATATGAACTAACAAAATAATTTTAAAATTATAATTAATTAAAACATAAATAGTAAAAGTCAAAATTGTCAAGTATTCACATGCCAGAGGTCTAGCTAACGTCAAAGTAAATAAATCACAGAAAATATGCAGAGCCGTGCGTGAATTTGATTCGAACTTTGGCCCTCCGCCACACGGAACCGACCATGACCTCCCGGAGATCAGAGTTATTCGCACGACAGAAAATATACTATACGGTTTGTCTTTTCCGAATTTCAAAATCACACGGCGGTTTATGCAAGGGATTTAAAAAATTACTGCAGATAGTGTAACTCATCATTTTGCACCAAAACATACTTTTTTTCATTTTTAAATTGTTGTCACTGTTAACTTCTGATATTAATTTTGAGTCTTCATCTAATTTAAAAAAGTCTAATAAATATCATATATTTTATTATAATTTAATTAATAAACAAAAATATTTAAAACATGAATTATAATTTACACACTTGAATTAATTTTTGAATAAAAAATTGTTAAATATGTTGATATTAAGGCCTGTTTTGATCTGGCCGACTAAGGCCTTGTTTCGTAGGCCTCTAGCACCTTAAAAAATGGCTTCTAATTTGGCTTTTTGAAAAAGAGTTTTTTGTGGTTTTGGCTTCAACTTCTTAAAAATCGTTTGTTAGATGAACTTTTTTTTAGATCTTCTATTTTATAGGAGGTAATATAGAAAAAATACCACGTGGATAAAGAAGCAGCGAAGAAGCTACTTTTTTTGCTCTTAGTTTCACCTCTGACTCTTTTCTAAAAAATAAGAAAAGCGGCTCTTCCTAAAACTTTTTGATATAATTTCAGTTGAAGTCAAATGAGAAGCCGATGAAAAAGCCCTACAACATAGGCCCTAATTTATTAGTCTAGACTAATAATTAGTCGACTAACTGTTAGCCCATTGTCTGTTTGGAGCTAGAACTAATTGTTAGGCCATCCTACATTGAAATCTCTATTTTGCCACTGACTAATTATTAGTCCGTGACTATTTAGATCCAAGATTAATTATTTTTGACTTAGCTTTTAGAAAAAAATTCGGGTACTTTAGACTTTTATTGTATCATTAATTTTTCGTCCCTATTCGACCTCTCTTATCGACTAATTGAAAAACAATTAGTTTGTGAGTAAACTAAAAATTAATCCTCTAGCAGTTATTTCATTTTAAAAAAAGTGACTAATTTTTAGTTGACAAACAATTAGTCAACAGGATTCAAACATGCCCTTACAAACTTGACCTTGCATAATGTGACCGATAAACGATTTTGTTTTTGATAGAAGGGCATTATTGTTTTTGTTAATAAGGCCCCGGATTCCGTGGAGGGAGGCGTTTGATTTGAAGCCGTCCAGCTGTTTAGAACCGTGCGTGGATGATCATCATAGAGACGGTTCAACTGGCGGCAACCACCTCCACAAGTTTAGGCCGGCCCACTGGCCGGTCAGTGGCCTTATATGTGTATCGGTCACCGATCGGTTGGCACGGCAGGCACATTTGCTCCTCCTCCCAATCCACCCCCTTCATACGATAGAGCGGGAGCGGACTCCGCTCCGGCGCGCCGCAGGCAGGATTCGCCCGGCACGGGCTCTTCCCCCGCATCCTCGCTGCGCCCTTCTCCGATCCTCGGAGGCTTCGCCGCTCGCCGCGGCACGGCTACTGGTACGACGCCGCCTGCTGGTTCATTTATTTTCACCCCTTATTTTCGGATGAAACATTTTGGGGCCGTCTAGTAGTAGTTTCCTGGCGACCGTGCCTTCCTGCTGCCAAGCAGTATGACGCTAGTTTCGCCGGAATTGGAGTCAGGATATGCTTGCTTGACCTTGCGAATCTGAGTTCGTGGTTCGGCGGGTTGAAGATTTTTGCTGTTTACGATCCGATTGGTTGATGTGGACGGCTGCACATCGAGCTAATCCTTGGCCTCTGCTTTTCGCGGATGTAGTGAGGAACCGGATTCTGGGAACTTGCCGCTGGCGGGATCGGAGTAGCAGTTCGTCTTTATGGGACGTGATCCGCGCGCGGATCCGCTGCCGTAAACCGGCGTCGCTGACGAGTGGGGCCGGGCCACGTAACGTCAGCGGACCCGCGTTCATCCCGGTGACCAGTCAAACAACTTGTTGCGTGTCGGCTCGGCTTAGTGTACCGTGCTTTTTGGCTTAGATATTCCTTGAATGAAATCGTTAGTAACAAGTCGAATAAAGGATATGCTGCAGTAAATTGATGTCATCTCTGAGTGAATTCAATTGCATTTCGTGCGTTTGGATCCTCAACAGTTCGGTGAAGAGCTATCTGCATTAACAAATGCTAGTAAGAGTTTTTAGGCTACTGTGGTCAACACCACGAAAGAGTATGGAGTTTGTCTTCAAAATGCAACCTTTCTGTGCATCCCTTTGTATTGCTTAATCTTCTGTCAGAAGCGGAACGAAAAAGATTCCATGTATGCTAATCAGTAGTCGCTGCATTTAATGTGGTGCTATTGAATGTACCAGTGAGATTCAAAAACAACAAGTTCTTCTTAACCTCTAGATATCTATTTTGAGTGTATTACTGTGTATATATGATATGCTGTGATATGCTGTTGACTGGTGGTTCTTAAAGTTCAATTAATCGAATAGTTACTACTCCTAATGTTTATCTTAGGATGCTTCCTAACCAAATCACTTGTACGTTGCTGATTACCAGGTGCAGCAAACATGGCGACATACACAATAGATGAGGCGCTTTCAGTCATGGGGTTCGGAAAATTTCAAGCATTTGTGCTAGTCTATGCAGGAATGGGTTGGGTTGCTGAAGCTATGGAGCTCATGCTCTTGTCATTTCTTGGACCACAAATACGAAAAGAGTGGAATGTCTCTCCTGAGAATGAGAGCTTGTTGTCTAGTGTTGTGTTTGCTGGCATGCTGATAGGAGCCTGTACTTGGGGCTTTGTTTCTGACAATTATGGACGAAGGTAATGATTTGCTCCAATGAATAATTCCATTTCTCAGCTTTTATATCATAACCTTAAACAATATCAGTAACCAGTTCTTGTAAGAATTCCACATGTATATTTCTAATCTAATGCCCAGTTATTTAGTGTGATATGTATGCTGCTTATCCTTCTTTTTGCAAATGTTTGTAACATAAAATATTTACGATTAATATGAAAGAGTTAATAGTGGCAACTTTGTATACTATTGTGCCTGAGCCCCTGGATGCTGAATAATGTTTCAGTCAGTAAGAAGTCATGAAACTTCATGGCAAACTTGGAATAGAAAAAAAAAATATGGGATATGATTTTCAAGGAGAAAGCTAAAAGTACCATCATCTGCTTCTTTATTTTGATAACATAAAAGAAGAACTAAAAATAACAAAAATTCAAAAAGAAATAAGAACTAAAGGATTCTAAGTTGTCTAGCCATTTTAACAGTACAGGTATGGTTCAGGGTTTTGCTTTTTGGAGGACCAAGGCTGATTCATGTTAGACGTTTGCTTTGCAAGCCTGTATTGAGTGGTAAACGTCATTTTTGACTCAACTGTTTCTTGTTCAGATCCAAGCCTGCATCCATTGCATTCTTTCAAGTCCATATTGAACCCTTTTATTTGTAGTGATATCCTTTACATTACATTGTTTTGACTTCTTATATGCCATTCATGGATCAGATAAGTTATTTGTATTTTTCTTATTTCAGGACTGGTTTATTGTTTTCGACTTTGTTTACTACTCTGGTGGGTTGTCTAAGTGCTTTATCTCCTAATTACTTGTGCTTGGTGGCTCTTCGGTTTCTTGTTGGAGTAGGAGTGGGTGGCAGCCATGTGTTTATATCTTGGTTTCTGGAATTTGTTCCTGCACAAAATCGTGGGACTTGGATGGTTATCTTTTCCGGTTTCTGGACTCTGGGCACAGTCTTGGAAGCTTCACTTGCATGGGTATGATAATTTTTTATCTTTCAATGCAACTCTTAGCTTTCCTCTTTCGATGCAATTGTGCATAGTTTCAATCGAAATTCAAAATCTAAAATGAAGATTACCCTTGGCGTCTACATATTTACATATTCATATTCATTTTGTCGAAGAAGGCTTTGCTGAGAACTTTTCGTACAACCACATTTATCATTTGCATGCAATTTTGGCATGCTATTTCAGTTCTTACAATTTTGGTGCCTTATTTTGTGGCATCTGATTCTCTTTTACCTACAAAACTTTCTAACATTCTGAATTTTCTTAAATGATCTAAAAGTTACTGATATTCTGTTAAATTATATTTGACAAATTGTTCACTCATGCTTCTTATTTATAGTTTACCTTGACTGAAGGTTTTCTATCAACTTAAACAATTTTTTATCAATCTTTTCTTTTATATTTCTGCTGCAGGTTGTACTATCAGCATTGAGTTGGAGGTGGCTGCTGGCATTTACTGCCCTTCCATGCTTCCTCTTGCTTCCTTTTTTTGGAGCCACATCTGAGTCACCACGCTACCTGTGTGCACAAAATAGAATGTCAGATGCAACCGCTGTCCTTGAGAAAATTGCTGTTGCAAACCATTCAGCCCTTCCGCCGGGAGTTCTTGTGTACTATGGTGATACAAAAGACGACCACAGCTCTCTTGCTTCTGAAAATGAATATCTTCTTGATGCTGTAGAGAAGGAATATCCAATTGACAATGCTGAAAACACTAAATCTAGCAGTATTGATGCGTTGTACAAGCTGTTATCACCCAAATTGCTTAAATCAACTCTTCTTATTTGGTTTGCCTTCTTTGCAAATTCATTTGCGTATTACGGGCTAGTATTGCTGACATCAGAACTGAGTGATGCAAATAAAAGCTGCACATCAGGCGTGATTGAATTGCACCAAAAAGAAACCAATCTTTACAAAGACACTTTTATCACTAGTTTAGCAGGTATAATGCAGTAAATTGGTTGTTTTTTCCCATTTTATTATGACTGGCTGTGGATGTCTCTGCATCTCATGATTTCCCATTTCCACAGAGATCCCTGGCTTATTTTTATCTGCTATTCTTGTTGATTGGTTTGGCCGAAAAGCTTCAATGTGGTCCATGATATTTGCATGCTGTGCTTTCCTTGGTCCACTTATGCTTCCTCAGAATGAGTTGCTGACAACTATTCTTCTATTTGGTGCTCGCTCATGTGCCATGGGTAGCTTTACAGTCTTGTGTTTATATGCTCCAGAGGTATGTATCAACTTTTTGTGTATTATGAATTTGTGTTATTTGTGGCACCATGGTAATCTGTAAAGATTCCATAATTTGGTAACTGCTATTATATAGCATTTATATAAAAGAACTCAACACCCTAGTTCCATGTAACTTCAATATTACGTCCATGCAACAAATGTGCTTATAGATTTTCCTTTCATTGTATTTGCACATGTTAAAGTGTTGATAGATACTTATTAATTACAGAATGAAGAACCAACATCTGGAAATATAAAAATGTTGTTTAATCTCTTTTTTGCGAATTGGTGTTAGTATTGCGTTTCTTGTTACCATATCTGTTACGCGTTACCATTATTCTCCTTGTTTTAAGTTGCAACTATTGGTTGGATGCCTTCTTGTATCTGGCCAAAGCATCGACTTTCAACAGGTATGTCGACATAAAAACTTTTCCTAGCTGAAGCATCAACTTTCAATCTTTGGTTAGCATGTACTCTGAGAATTCTTGTATCAGATTTCTGAGGTTCAGCACTAAGTTCTAAAGCTGTAGAAGTCTTGAGAATCTAGCATCAAGAATAGAATAGTTTGGATTTGTGACACCACACGGTTCATGGTACTCAATTTAAGGATTAAGTACAGGGAATCCATTGTAATCTCCTAAGCTTTGTCTCCTCTGTAAATGATCCTTTGTTGATATCTGTTTTGTTAGCCTGTTTGGGCCATTATATTACCATTTCTAGTCAGGTTTTAAACTTAGTTTCACCTCTACTACTCTTGAGCTGATTTCATTCCTTCTCTTTGTAGGTGTATCCAACATCTGTCCGCTCGACTGGTGTTGGGATTGCTACCGCCATTGGTAGAATTGGTGGGGTTATTTGTCCTATGATTGCTGTTGCGATGCTGCGGGGCTGTCACCAGATGCAAGCAATTATGGTGTTTGAGCTGGTCTTATTCCTTGCTGGGATTGCCTGCATTTTCTTCCCTGTAGAGACAAAGGGCCGCGACATGGATTGATGGTGCATAAACATCTTTTGTATCCAGATGAGCTTGCAGTCCACTATTCATCAACTCTATCAAGAACTTGATTATGTATATATAGGGCATGCTTTGTTGCCTGCCGCAACTCGCCATTACGAAGTTGTGGCAGTGGCGCTAAAAGTAGGGCGGTGCTTGGTTGGTGGAGCAAGTTACGGTGGCCACTGATCGTTGTTTCTTGCCGCGGTTGTCGTCAAGAATCAGCGCCGCAGCTTTGCCCATAGGCTACAGAGGTAGCAATGCAGTTGGCAAATAAGTATATGCACGACTTTTTAGTCTTGCTGGACAATTTTAGTTGGAATTTCAACTCCAGAATATTGAAAAGCAGGATTAAATTGTGAGTTACGTATCGGCATGTTGCATTCATTCCAATGTTGAAGCGTCTCCGTCAATGTCTTTCAGCATAATAGATTGTGTGAATGTCTTTCAGCGAACTCGTAATGTTGCATGTTTTGAAGATTCATCTAAAAATCATATACACACGAACCTACGTGAACATATGGAATTTCAGCAGCAAATTCTTTATATATATCGAGACAATAGACAAGAATCAATCTGGCATTGTTCATTGCGATAATAATACAGCTTTTTTTTGTTGTAAAAATGGAGTAAAAATCAGAAACATGGATCGATGTACTTGTCATATTTTCTCGAATGCGGAAGAGAGATACCCTCATAGGTTACATCCATGTAAAAAAGTGGTCCCTAGGCTCGTGTTTTTTTTTTTTGAAACGGAAACATAGATTTCCATTAGACGTTGGCTCTAGACAAATCGCCGGAGACCAGAGGTACAACAAAGTCTGGGGCTTGGCTCATGAACATGGAGCCAGAGGCTGAAATGAAATATGAGAGCTATAAGAGGCCAACTTGTTAGCTACTCTATTATAAATTTTTGGGCAAACTGAAATAGCAAAGTCATCAAACTAGGTTGACAAAAGATTTTTTATCTGTCGGAATAAGCAACCATACAAGCTTCGATCCAAATCCTCCGAAGTTAGAGCTTTCCCTAAGTTAGCAGCTCGAAAATGATTTTTGCTATGCCAAGTGAGGCTGCTCGTTCTACACCCCAGGCAGTTTTCCCGAACCACCATCTAGAAAAGTACTGGCCGAGTCTCTAATCACAAAGCCCCAACCTCTATCTTGTGGGCCTGGGAGAAGGCTATATCTTAATTAAGCTTGTACACTCCGGGTGGTGGGGGTTTCCAAATTTTGTTTTGAGACACGCTTCTGTTTTTTGGCTTGGAAAATTGGCTAGAAAAATCCTTCCAGAGCACATGTACCATCCTGCAAATATCGTTGATGTTTGGCATTTTCTCACGCACATTTGCCTTGTTTCTAGCACCCCACCACTTCCAAAGAAAGATGAAACATTTCATCTGCAGGTCCTGATTCAATGTCCATATGCTCTCAACTACCTCCTTTCCAGATTTAGAACTGACCAACAACTCAAGGCAATGTTCCATATCAAGCTCCATCCATGCTTTCCTTGCAAGCTTGCATTTGAAGAAAAGGTGACCACTATCTTCATCCAATCGATTACAAACAAGGCATATAGTATCCAACCTCACTTTCCTAGATGCAATATTTATTTTCACCAGCAAACAGTTATGTGCAAACTGCCATACAAACATTTTCAGTCTGTTTGGACCTGCAATTTGCCATATTTTATGCCAAGCAAATGCACGTGATTCTGCACCTAGTGAAGTCGAGGTAGATGCATCTCGATGCTCATCATGGTCTCTCAACTGTACCGCTAACTTGTAAGCCGATTTCACTGAAAACTTGCCTTTTGAGTCAAAATGCCAGGCATGCCAATCGTTCGTGGAGATGTCTAGGGGCATTGAGAGGATAAGCCTAGCATCCTCTACCCAGAAAGTATCCTCGACTGGCAAAGTGTCCTAACAGCCTGTTACCGGGCTAATCAACTGTGCCACTCTTGTAAGTAAAGATGGACCCCGTGGTGTTGCTGTTTTGGGTGACATACCATTAGGCATCCAAGTATCAGTCCAGATATTTATTGATTCTCCATTACCTACTCTCCAGATTAAGCCTTTCTTAAGTGGCTCGACTCCCTTTAGAATGCTTCGCCATGAGTAAGAGATACCTTCTCGTTCTTCGCACTCCAACAGTGTTCGGGAAATATTTTGCCTTGAGGATCTGAGCGCACAAAGATTTAGGGTTGTTTAAGATTCGCCACCCTTGTCTAGCTAGCATAGCCAAGTTAAAGAGATGCAGGCCACGGACACCTAAGCCGCCTTTCTTTTTTTTGGTCGGGTAAGCTTGTCCCAGCTCAACTAATGGATCTTGTTCTGTTTATCCTGGTTGCTCCACCACCACCTGCTAATCAGATAATTAAGCTCATCGCACAAGCCTTTTGTCAAGTCAAAACATGACATAGCATAAGCCGGGATAGCTTGTGCCACTGCTTTAATTAAAATCTCCTTCCCTGCCTTTGAAAGCAATCTCTCTGGCCATCTCTAAATTTTGGCCCATATCTGATTGTAGTCAAAAGTTTTCTTTCTTGACCTCCCCACTGATACTGGAAGGCCCAGATAACGTTCACTCCTTGCAACTTGGCCAACAAAGAGAGATCTCCTCATTTCATCTCGGATTTGCTCATCAGTGTTAGGACTGAAAAAAATAGATGATTTGTCCCTATTGATCACCTAACCCAAGGCCTGCTCATACACTTCTAGAAGACGCTTTAGCTCCTGAGCATATTCTAGTCTTGCCCTCATGAGGATTAAAGAATCATCGGCAAAAAACAAATGGTTGACCCGGGGAGCCCCAGTGCAAATTTTTATGCCTTCTAGGGAACCTGTTGCCTCAGCATTCTGTAACATCGCCGAGAATCTTTCTGCACACAAAATGAAGAGGTGAGGTAGGGTGATAAAGGGTCCCCTTGGCGAAGGCCGTGCCCTAGGAATCCTCTCTATATATGTATTGTTCACCTTGATTTTGTAGGAAACCGTAGTGACACACCGCATTATCAGCTCAACCCAGCTCCTTTGAAAACCCAATTTGTCAATCATGCTCTTAAGAAAACTCCATTCAACCCGGTCATAGGCCTTGCTCATATCCAACTTGATTGCAGCATACCCGAAATTTCCTCTCCTTCTTGAACTGATGTAATGTGTCATCTCATATGCAATTAGAACATTATCGGTAATCAACCTTTCTGGCACAAAGGCACTTTGTGAGGGCGAGATTATCTCAGGTAAAATCTTCTTAAGTCGATTAGCCAGCACCTTCGAGACAATTTTATAAAGAACATTGCATAGACTAATTGGTCTTAAGTCCTTAAGCTATCTCGTGATTTGACTTTTGGTATGAGCACAATGATATTATTTCAACTTGGAGGCATGGCTCCTCCGTTCAACACCTCAAGCACTTCTGACTTCACTTGTTCCCCCACTAGAGTCTAGAATTTTTTATAGAAAATGACGGGGAAACCGTCGGCACCCGGTGATTTGAGATCTCCCATTGATTCCACAGCCTGCCATACTTCTTCTCCTATAAATGGGGCACTAAGGTCACTATTCATATCAGTTGTGACACGCCTCTGGACACAGTCCAACACTTCATTCATCACAGGACTAGCATTAGAGATGAACAACTGTTGGTACTGGTGTCATATGAACTCTTTTAAATTTTCTTCAGTCACAACACCTCCACCATCAGCCTTCAGCCTGCATATTTTGTTCTGTCTCTTTCTCTCACGGGCATGTGAGTGGAAATATTTTGTATTTCTATCTCCTTTGGCTAACCAAGAAACATGTGCCCGTTGCTTCCAATAAACATTGTGTTGGTCTTTCAGGCGCTTTTTAGGCGCTCAAGATTACACCGTAGCATGTGTTCCCTGTTGATCTGATCCTGTGATATACCAGACCGTCGACATCTCTCAAGCTCCTTCTTTGCTAGTTTGATCCTCTTATCCAAAACACCTAACACATCTTGATCCCATGCCCAAAGGTCAGACAACACCTTTCGCTGAATTTTCAGCATTTTCAGCGTGCCACTTTTTAGAGACTGCCTCCAAGCTTCTTCAACTCGAGCAGCCCATTCATCTTCCTCCAACCACCTAGCCTCAAACTTCCGCAAAATCTCCATTGGTCATCCCCATTCTTCTGCACCTCGAGCACCTGTTTCCAGAATCACAGGCCGGTGATCGGAGTGGCGTGGGTCACCATTAATGACCTGAGCCAATGAAAATTTTGCCCGCCAAGCACCATTTGCAACCACGCGATCTAGCCTTTCTCGAGTGTAACTGCATGCTTCATGATGATTATTGTGCCATGTATAAGCATCTCCCACAAAACCAAGATCATGCAACTCACACTCCTCCAGCACCATCCTAAAGTTTTCCATACATGACTCAGACCGAGCCACACCCCCCTTCCTTCTCACAATTAAAGAGAATTTCATTAAAGTCTCCACTACACACCCACGGGAGACCATTTTGACTTTTTAGGATACCCAAAAGCTTCCACGTTAGATGCTTTTTATTTGCCCTTGGTTCTCCATAGATTCCAGTGAATCACCATTGGAAACCATCTTTTTCTTTGATCACCGCATCAATGTGATAGCACGACATGCTCTTCATTGTGAGGTCCACCTCCTTCTACCAAAACAGTGCTAGGCCACCACTTGAGCCTGAACTGTCTTTTGCCACCATGTTAGATAGGTCCCACCTCCACCTAAACCAATCCATCCACTTTGAGTCATGTTTCGTCTCAGAGAGAAAGAAGACATCTGGGGGCCTTCTCCTTCTGGATCTCCAGAAGGCTAAGAACTGCCGGGCCATTCCCCGTCCTCCGGCAGTTCCAAGCGAACAGCTTCATTGGGACCATGGTACCAACTCAGCAGTCCCGCTTCAGCTTCATTGTTTGTTGTCTCCACAACATCCATCACTACATCTGTCACCTTTTGTTTCTTCACCTCGTCCCCTACCTCATTCGCATCATTTACTAATTTGCGCTTCTTCACTGCAGCCACTACATGTACTGCATCACTATCTGCCCCTTTCTTACCCTTCATAGCACGGGGAATCCTTTTGAAAACTGCCTGTTTCTTGGTGCTAGCAGTTCTTGGTTGATCTCCACCCGCAGAGCCACCAAAACTGATATTGTCAGCTGAAAAAAGGAGATCCTTTTCCTCTCTCTTGTTATCATTTTGATGTTGAACTCCATTCAGATCCATACAAGAGATATTGACCTCAACCCCATTAGTGTTAGTATCCTCTTGCCGGGCCTTTTGCATAGCATTGTACCCACTAAAGTCAGCAGACAGGACATGATCAGTCACATTAACAGCCAAGCATGGAAGCTCTGCCTCGCTGTCTTTAGAACCTATGATTGCTGGGATAGGTTCTTGTTGTTCAGTTACGGCAACCTCATTTTCTCCAAGAATTTCCTCGCCACCAAAACTCAGCTTGCGTGGTTTTGGCTTAGCATCATCAGTACCCAAATTTGCTAGCTTCAGGGGGCTTTGACCATTATCACGAACCTCTGAATCAGACATGTGAGAGGCTTCTTTTGCGGCCGCAGACACTAAACTCTTTTCTTTCTCAAACACTCTTCATGGTCCATCACTTTTTCTCTGTTGTGATAGGCCACCCGAGTTGCTACCCCCCAACCACTTGCTCCGGAGTTCCCCTCCCATCCTCTTCTTCTCTGTATTGACACGCAGCCATTCACATACTGCTTCACAAGGGGCTGCCCCACACTAGCATCACACTCCTTTTCCACGTGACCAAGCCGTCCGCAGCTGTAGCAGAAATTTGGCAAGAATTCATATTTGAAATTGCACCACATATTTCCTCTATCATCTTCATGCTCAACCAATACACCTCTCACAAGCGGTTTCCTCACATCTACACGAACTTTCACTCTTAGGAAATTGACCACCACAGACCCATCATCATCAGCTTCCACCTCCATAACCTCCCCTGCCTTTTTCCGCAACAGGGCACCAGCTTCGGCATTCATAAGGCCAAAAGGCAAATCGAAGATTCTGATCCAGACCGGGGTGTAGAAGAAAATCCAAGTCGTTTAGCCTTTTCAAAGAATCAAAATCTACCACAATTAGCAAATCACCACCAAACTCCCATGGTCCTTCCTTGATAGCCCGACGCTTTTCTCCTGGCTGCAAGAAAGAGAACAGGAAAAGGTTTTCCCCAAGGTCCTTGTACCGAATCCTAGTCCTAGGGCACCAGATTTTCCCTAGAGCTTGCATCATCCCCTCTGCATTCCTAATTTTACCAGAGAACAGTTTGCCCATTGCCTGCGGAACCAAGCCTGAACCCTTCCTACCTACCGCTGGCACCAATTTAACCCCTTGTACCTCCTCTTCACTAAGCCGCAGGCCCTTCAACAGGCCCTCAATCCCTTCGCCACCACCTTTGCTCGTCACCCCCATCAGCTACAGACGACACACCAGCAGTAGAGAAACTCTCAAGTTCTAGACAAGCCGAGTGAAGAACTCGAGGGAAAAGAAGGGGGAAACACGGAGCTAGAGGGGGAGCACGACAGGAAACTCGCAGGAAGTGTTGGACAAGCAAGGAGGAGTGAAATCTTGCTGGATTTGGAGTGGAAATCAGACCGAAGCCCTAGATCTAGGACCAGAGCTCGAAACCTCTCCGAGCTGCCAAGGAGACAGCCAGAACTTCCTTCACAGTTGCCCTACCCTCCCCTAGATATAATAGTGTACTACTGTTTATTGCATCATAATATTAAAGAGAAATGGGCTAGCTCAACAGATCTCAATAAGGGCTTAAATGGTTACAACGCTAAGGGCTTGAAGTATTAGGTGGAATTTATTAACTGGGCCGCCACCCTTGTGTTGTCATGTGTCTGTGAGGCAATGGTGATGGCGAACAAAATGGGGCATGTTAGTGTAAAATCAAAACCCCTTGCACCACCAACTGGTCCACGATTACATAAAACTTGCATCCCTAGCCACGATTTAGCAACAATGCCTATAAGATCAAACACAGCCCACCCCATCCTCTCATACTACAATGCTTCTACCTTCCCTTTTCGGCCCAATAAAAATAGAATGTAATTGTTCAAATATTTAGTTGGTAATAAATTTTGCATTATTTTTTCTCTTAAACTATAAACTATATTTGGAATCCTTTTAACCTATTATATTCCTTAGAACGAGATCTTTATGAATATAATTTTTAAAATTTTTAAATTAAAATTCATAGGATCTTTTTATATTTCATCTTAAATAATCGAATGTTTCAGCAAGTAACACCCAATTGTTCCAGTGGTGAAATTAATTATTATAGCATTAAAAACAATTATTTCACTAATTAAATCAATTATAATATTAAAAAATAAAAGTTACCAAATGACCAACCTACTGAGGAATGAATAGTGATATAAAAAATAAAATTAAAACAAAATATTTACAATTGAAAAAAAGAGAGCGAAAGACAAACATCCTCACAAGAATTATACTATCTATTGCGAACTTTGCTAGCCACATTGAGTGGACCCATTGCTATCTATAATTTTTTATACGCTTGTATAGTTTTAAACATCGGACAGTCTGATGCACGTGCATAGATTCTATTTTGTCGGTTTCTGAAGTACATAATCAGTTGAATTTTCAACTAGGTGTGTGTTGTAACCCCATGGTTCCCCTTTTCTAAACCCCATTTGTGTGTCGTGATCTGAAGAGTTTTTATCTACTATATAGAACAACTGCATCAAATTCTTGTAAACTAAATATTATCGATTATGTTCTCACCTGTTGCTGGTCTGTGACTGCTATATTGTGATTATTTGGTTATAAATGTTGAATGTTTCAATGCGTGATTATTTTTTCTATCTATTAATTGATTGATAATATAACAAGCACAAATAATTAATATAGTTGTTGTACCATAAATGATTAGGACAAATTGTAGATACCAAATTCAGATTGCCCATAATACTTTTATATAGTTTTTCCTATTGTTTAGTGATGATTAATATTACTATCATTTTTACCTTCAAAAGTAATTCCTGAATAACTCATAATACATAGTTTTCAAGCACTCTCCAAATAAGTCCAGGAAAGAAAAAACTTATGACATTAGATAACTCTAGAATCTTTTACCTTTTTTTCAAACACAAAATAGTGAAATTAGTTTCAAACTTAGAATAGACATAACTTTTCAACTCATATTGCTTTCTCGTTT
>BCLG01001189.1:0-10155 GCA_001602295.1 Zoysia matrella | reverse complement strand
CACTACTCTCTAAAAATTATATAACTGACAAAAAAAGTGAGCTAATGTAATTGCAAACGATATCCCAAACAATATAAATTCCTAAATGTAGATAATAGAGATACATAAACTTTAGTTTTAAACTAAATTTTAAGAGCAACTAACATAAATGTGCAAGAATAAAAGTTTTATTTCCAAACTCATGATATATTTTATAGAAATTAAGTAAAACTTGAAAAGCAAAGACAATCAATATAAAGCTTATCAAATGGGATGATAATTTACTGATTGACAAAGTTGTACCATCAATCCGTGGAAAGTGGCTGCAAGAAGATACAAATAAACTTATATATACAAAAAAGACAATACAACATCACATGTCCCAGCTGATGATAAATTATTTTGTAAAGCTATTAGTTAAAGTGAATTTGATTTAATATTTATATCACAGCCACCAAATTCTCAAAACTTAAACATATGCTTAAGAAAATTAGACTAAAAAAATATTTTTTTTGTTCGATCAATGTTTTAGATTTAATACTGGTTTTGGTATATTCCATCTTGATTCATTTGTTTCCGGAATTCTAAATTTATCTCGTTCATTTCCGTTACGACTTTCCCATTTTTATTTATGTTTGGTGTTGCAAATATGGAAAGAAAAACAGTTAGTTGGATGTGGGGGAAGCCCGTTTGGGATGTAGCCCCGAGTTGGCAGGCACGGCCCAATAACAACTTATAATTTATATTCTTTAAAAGTACCATTTTTCTTTTCTTCGTACACTTTGAAGACATCCTAACAAAGATAAGTTAAACTACGTACACATAACAAAATCTATCAGACGAGCTGTTCTGGATATCTCAGATCATGGGCCCACAAAGATCATTTTTAGTTAACAAAATATAATTACCCGGAACAAATATTTGAAATCCAAAGAAAGTTGTTGAAAAACAAAATAAATTTATTTTGGGTTAATATTAATATTAATGGTGAAGAATAAGAAACTTCAAATTTTAATATTAATATATTATTTTGTAGCATTAGCACGGATTTCAAGGCTAGTATAATATATAATATTTATTATATTTTTAGAATAAAATGAATAGTAAAAAATGAAATTAAAAGTAAAGGACGGCAACAATTGTTTCTTTACAAAAAATTACAATATTTATAATTATCTGGACAAACTAGTTCTCTAATATAAAAGGACCTTATTATTTTTAGATTTAGAGAAAAGGTTTATTTATCTCCACCTCTATATATTTTTCAAGAGAAATTATGATCTTGTTTTGCATAGCTTCAACTTTAAGGTTTATATCGTATTTAAAGTTGTATATAGTTTAGACTAACTCTTTTCCTAAATTGATGTCGTCATTGATCTCTAATGTGAACTTTGATCATTCATCTTATTCAAAAAATTAATTCAAATATGTAAAATTATACAGCAACATCAATTTAAAATTATACAGCGACATTAATTTAGAAACAGAGAGAGTATTTTCGTTAAAAAAAATAACAATATGGCTCAATCCACCCATAGCTAGAGACTAATAATATAACTAATTACATAATAACCTTAGAGGATTTTTGATAGAGCCAAAATTGATCTGAAAAATATGTTTTGGGGACCAATCTAAAAATAATGAGGGTCAATGTTACTCCCAGCTCCAACTAACTTAAATTCGACCTAAATACACCCAAAAAAAAATTTCACGAGTCTACACCACAAGTCAAGTGCCGTGTCCACATGAATATCAGCAAACCTTTTTGACTGAAAATCAATCACGGCGGCCATAATCTTAAGTCTACATGCCGTGGACGAAATAAAATCAATCGCTGATGTGCTTTTAGAAAAATCTTTTTGGACGCTAAGATCAGAGACTTGGAACAAGAGAGCCGGCAAGCGAGGCGGCAGTCGGCACGCAGCCGTATTCTAGTGGCCGTAGCAATAAACTACCCCCCGGGGTCTCCTCGCTACGCTTGCTTCGTCAACACCGCGACCCCTCGCGGCTCCAGCTCTACCTCGCCGGCTTCGCCGGCTTTGCCACCCCCCCCCCCCCCCACGCCGCCCCGTACCGTCCCGTGCTGGCTCCCCGCCCCGCCCCTCGCTGACCCCCTCCGCGCCCCACCCCGATCCGCTCAGCCCCGCTCCCCGACTCGAGGTAAAACAGTCCGGTTAGGTAGGGTGGCCTCCTATCTTGCTAGATCCGCCTCTGGGAGCTTTAAGAAGCGATTCATAGATTCAAACCAGCTGTTGTGCGGCCATAATCATGGCGTCGAACACCAGTGAAATGCCGATGCCCGAGAAGCTGACGAGGTCCGGGAGCTTGGGAAGCAAGGACACGTACCTGCGCGCGGACAAGATCGATCTCAAAAGCCTCGACCTCCAGCTGGAGAAGCAGCTCACCAAGACCTGGGGCAAGGCTAACACCAAGTCCCAGGGGCCCAAGGAGGAGTGGGAGATTGACCTCGCCAAGCTGGAGATCCGGTACGTCATCGCTCAGGGGACGTATGGCACGGTGTACCGAGGTACATATGACGGCCAGGATGTCGCAGGTACCTATGATTGATGTTTTTTTTATTGTTTATTATTAGGAGTTTATGTTCTAAATATATAGTTTTATCTATTGTCTTAGATATTCATGTGAAATCATCAGAGAGGATCAAAATTCTGCATTAGCGTAGTGGTTGTATGATTCATCTGTAAGCACATAGTTTATTTCTTGAAGCTTGTTCAACGTATAACTTCTGAAATGGGATTCTTTGACCATTCGACAAAGATAACTCCTGGGCGCAACTAGCTTAATGTATTTTTTCAGAATTTATCTTATTAGTTTGTTGTCCACGTTTCACACAATGCTGCATAATGTTTTGCTAATAATGCATTTACTGTGCTTTTGTGCACCTTCAGTTATCTTTATTTTCCTTTGCTGCTACTGATATGCTGTATCTGCAGTGGCGGAGCTACATGAGCTCGCCGGTGTCAATTGACACCAATCATTTTTAGCAAAATCAATGTAATCTCACTGTTCATCACTGTTGATCAACGTTGCTGACACTGGTTCCTGAGCCAGTGCCCACAGGGCGACCGCCCTGGGCCTCTGAAAATCAGGGGCCCCGAGCTGGAGGCATATGTACTACTAATATATGTACTCTGAATTCTGGCATACTGTTATGCTATTTGTCCAACCAAGCACACTAAGAAAACAAATCAAACAGTCCTGAGCATGAGGCTGAAGCCCACTGCTCTAGACAGGCCAGCACGAAGATCAATCGATCTTGGTTATCTCTACCGAACCATTGCTACCTTCTTCGATCTCGATGTGGCATCTCTATCTTCGACCAGGCCAAAGCACCAGGGTGACGGGCAGGAGCAACCGAGCAAGACGGGCAGGAGCAATGATCTACAATGATGTTGAGACAATCTTTTTTTTTAATTTTAAACTTGTTATTGTGACTGACATCATTAGGATCAACTAGTTCATTGCCTATAATCCGTGACAGACGTAAGACAACTTTACGAGTTCGTGGGTTTCTTGCGAAGCGATTTGGTATGTGAGGAAGCAAAGGAAGCCGTGCTGGCGGTCGCGATTTGATTTGTATAGACCGCATATATTTGGAATGTGATTTTGAATGGAGGATGCTGGATTTTTCAATGCATGGTTGAAGAGTAGTGGATGGACATTACTATGTTATATTATTATATTTAGTCGGGGAGGGCCTCGATTTTTGTTTCCCCCTGGGCCACAAAAAAGTCAGGGCCGGCCCTGTCCTGAGTGTGCTGACCCCGGTGAGCTGGAATGCTAGCTCCGCCCCTATGTATATGAATTGTGGGCTCTTAAGATATAATCGAAACTTTTTCTTAGACCAAATTAAATGCATGCTTCCTATATTGATTATCATTCCTAAGTCCTAGTAGTGTTTTGTTGTCGCCATTCTGTGATAGCAAGTAAACAGCTGGGCTAGGCTGCTGAACTGAACATAATTAATTCTGTAGCAAAAATGTGTTATAGTTTGTTTTGTATGTAACTCTTACAACCCTGAGCAAGAAACTATGGGCTGGTGAACTAGAATGGACCATGGCTTTTCTAGTTTTTTGTTTTTTATACATAAGCTGGAGCTCTGCTAATTCATTCAAAGGGAAAGTAGCAGCAGTATAGTAGGGAAGGCTACAAAGATGTAAATGGATTGCATCAAAGAGAATAAATCATCATAATAATGCAAGTCAAATTAAGAAATGAACTTTAAAGCTTTTGGTTACAAATCAACTTCCTCTGTTTGTCCTGTACTCAGATCAAGTACCAGGTAGATTGTGTAGTGTCAATGATAAAATCTGTTGATTTTGCTATCCAGGAGTCTGCAGCATGTATAGAATACATATACTCAGATCAAGTACCAGGTAGATTGTGTCGTGTCAATGATAAAATCTGTGGATTTTGCTATCCAGGAGTCTGCAGCATGTATAGAATACATATATTTACTGGATTGAAGTCATTGTGGCTTTTAGATGCATGTTTGTTCTTATGCATTTTTACATACTCCAGCTTGGTGATATTGTCTGTGAACAATTTCAAGATATACTTTCTGAAAATCCCTAAACCTCAACTCTTTCCATTATGCTCTGCATTCTTAGTCTTCTTTTACTTATTGTGTTTTTTTACCACTCGGCTCTAGTCCTCCTGCCCCAAATCTTTATATCAACCTGAGTCAATTTTTTTGCTAGGTACAGATACTTCAATATTGGCTATTTGTATATTTTTTAAAAAATCATTAGGTCTACTAATTAACCTTTTATGTTCTATATTGAAGCTTTTCCCAAAGCTTGACATTCCTATATCATTGTCAGTTCTCAGTATTGTATGCTCTTATGCAATTCTTTTTCATTCAGTTGAATTTTATAATTTAGCTTTGGCAATTTTTTGTTCGTGTTCATGGGGCACCTGAATGTTCTCATCTTGCATTGTGGATAATGGTACTGTTTAGTTTGGGAGAAACATGTTCTGTTTCCTTAAAGATCATATTGTTATGGTATGCTTGTTTTTTGGGACTATCTTTGTTATTTTCTTTGTATTATTCTTTTTCATCGTTATCATATTAAGATTCTTTATCTGCTTTGATCGATGAGAAATTCACCATTCTTGCTCTTGCAATCTTCATATGAATATGATACCTTATCAGGGTGCTATTTTTTGTGTTCACATATATAATCATTATATGGACACCGTTACATGCAGTGAAGCTTTTGGATTGGGGAGAAGATGGGTTTGCCACAGAAGCAGAAACTGCTGCTTTGCGAACTTCATTTAAACAGGAGGTTGCTGTTTGGCATAAGCTCAGCCATCCTAATGTTACAAAGGTGCATATTTTTCACAAACCTGGCTTCAGCATCAATGTGCATCTTCATGCCTTTATATCTACTTGCGCATGCAGTAAACCTCTGTGCTAAGCTTACTGACTACTACAATTTGCCCAAATAAAATATGTAGCTGCCTTCCAGTCAAAAAAAAATGTAGCTGCTATCTTCTTTAAAAGGTTCGTTGTGATATTTGAGAAACACTTAAACTGCATAGTGTAATTTATTTGCAGTTTGTTGGTGCATCTATGGGGACCACAGACCTTAAGATTCCAGTTGCAGCCAACAGCTCAAATGGTAGTGCGCGTACTAACTTGCCAGCGAGAGCGTGTTGTGTTGTGGTAGAATATCTTGCTGGAGGAACTTTGAAGCAATATCTCATAAAGAATAGACGGCGGAAGCTTGCTTTCAGAGTTGTGGTTCAACTTGCATTGGATCTGGCCAGAGGGTAATAAGCAGTTCAGCTTAAATCACTACCTTGCGTTATTTGTCACTGTATCTACTGCTAATCTTCTGGCGCTTTCTTTGCAGATTGAGCTACCTACACTCCAGAAAGATAGTACACCGGGATGTGAAAACTGAAAACATGCTTCTTGATACACAGCGAAACCTTAAGATTGCTGATTTTGGTGTCGCTCGTGTTGAGGCTCAGAATCCAAAGGACATGACTGGTGCAACTGGCACACTTGGTTACATGGCCCCGGAGGTATTTACAGAACTAATCTCTTGAGCTGCTTCGGCTCAAAAGTTGATATTCTTTTCAGCCATTTTAAAATGAAAGCTTTGTGTTCAGGTTCTTGATGGTAAGCCATACAACAGGAAGTGTGATGTCTACAGTTTTGGAATTTGCCTGTGGGAAATATATTGTTGTGACATGCCATACCCAGACCTTAGTTTTGCTGATGTGTCATCTGCGGTTGTTCACCAGGTTTGCACTGTGTTTCACACACATTCCAGTTGCAGACAATTTTTTCTACCTGTCCCATGTAATGCTCCCACACAAACAGTAATTATTTCATAAAATTGCTGACAGAATTTGCGCCCAGACATTCCTCGTTGCTGTCCAAGCGCATTTGTGAATGTAATGCGCAAATGCTGGGACGCAAATCCTGATAAGCGTCCGGATATGGATGAGGTGGTGCAGCTTTTAGAGGCTCTTGATACGAGCAAAGGTGGTGGCATGATACCCGAGGGCCAATCGTCTGGATGCTTGTGCTTCACCAGGGCTCGTGGTCCATAGATTCTTTTCATGGCACTCCCTTGCCTGTGCTACATTTTGCCCATGTAAATGACTGGGCCGCATCATGCTTTCCATTGTTACCTGTGCAGTCGATGCTTACAGCTCTTTACGTGTTGGTTTTACCATCATTGTTGTCAACTGCAGCTCTCGCAGCTACTTTTGCAGTTTCTATACTAGTGTGATGTTGTAATTGTTATCCTAAAGGAAATTTGTGGTATAGGCACTTGTGCATTTTGCGCGGTTGGTGAATATACGTCCTTATCTTTTGTACGGTTCATACAAAATAATTGAGCAAAATATTGGGCAGAAATAAACTTGTTCTCACCGTTTAGATGTTACGAGCATTTATTTATCATTCACTTGTTTGATTTTGAGACTCATCTGTGCTGTTGCTTTCTACGCCTTTACACGTTTCGACTTTATGCAGTTGAATTTTCACTTATATTTATGGACTGTGGATCGGCACAGTTTTGGGCACTCCATAAATCACTGGTTTTTCATCAGAAACATCAGTGCACAGTAAAAGTCAGATCTTGAAAAATCATTGTCTGCTTTTGTTCCGGAATCAGATTTGTGGCGGTGATCTGTATGCACCCTGAGCATTGCTTTGGCCGCATAAAGCTGATTGCAACTTATCGTTCGTGTTGGATGGCACCATCTTTGGCTATGATGAATCAATTATGGATGGCGATAATGTAACAATCGATTGCGAAAACTCGAAGAAAAAGACGGCGCATGCATGCGGCTGATATATCTTTGCAGAACTGAAGCAGTACCTTCAGGCCGGCTTGGTTGCCGTCGTGGCGTGATCTCCTGAAATCCGGCCTGCTGTATGCATATCCCTAGACGAAGTAGCCACCAATCCAAGTAACACCAGACATCCGGCGATCTCTATCGTCAGTTATATGCGTCACTTAATTTGGTTACTAACATGCCCGTTGCCTAGCGAGGTTTACACCTAGATTAATCAAAATCACTGTTTCCCCACTAATCCGATCAGGAATTACCAGTGCTTTCGTGAGATCGAGCATCCTTCTCCATCGCCCTGATAAAAAGAGTCTTGTGGCTCGACGTTGCCGGTAAGGCTGCACCTCGCATCAACAGCCAAATCAATAAAGCACGGTTTGCCATGTCTCCTCATCATCCATCCTTTCTCACCAAAGATGAGCAAAACATATGGACATGGCAACAGGGGGGCGTGTGCTCACGGCATCCACACGTTAAACTGTGATGAAGCGCATGGCCATAAGTAGCCTCTGCTCAGGTGGTTCATGGTGTCCTATGCTACTAGCTCATAGTACTGAAATTGACATTTTCTCAAAAAGAAGCAGTCTACCAGATCTTGTCCTTATACTAGACATCTGCTCTGAGCTCTCTGTCTTACCAGCTCTGGTCCTGTTCATCGTAATTAACAGGCACGGTACACATTGTACACGTCCTGATCGCTCACGCCTCAAAATCAAGAAGACCTATCCACGTACTGTATATCACTTCAATGTATGCGTATATAATCAATCTGAAAATTATTCTAAAACAGGTTCAGAGGCTGTTTGGAACAAAGGAAACTCAAAGGATATTTGAAGGAACTCAATCCTCTGGAAAGGAAATGCAGCACCACGTTTGAAACAAAGGAAATCAACATTCTTTTCCTCTGAAAAGGAAATGAGGCATGTGTATTTCACAGGAAATCAAACCTCCACTCCGATCGCTCACGCTGCCTTTCTCTCTCCCGTTTTTCACTCCTTCCGTTGAAGCTTGGAGAAAAAATGGTGTAAATCAACTACCATTGGAGAAGATGAATCAGTACAAACTACCACTGCTCAACGTAATTCCGATCCACCCCCCTCCAATCACCCTTTATACCGTACTTCAATTATCAATTTTATATCAATTCATTTATCAATTATCTTTATATTTTTCTATCAATTAATTAATTTATGCCTCCAAAGAAGATCTCAATACCTTTATACAGTATCAATTATCTTTATATTTTTTGATTCCTATATTACGAGTTTTCTGCGTTCCAAACACCTTAAAAAATTACATTCTTGCATTTTAGATTTCTACGGTTATCTCACTTCTTCAATTCCTGTGTTTTCTCTATTTCTATATTTTTTTTTATTCTCTCTATTTTTCATTCTTTTTTTTCAAACGGGACCTCAGAGATATCTCAAGACTCCACTGAGCGGTTGGTTTGACATTTTGACAACCAAACAATGCGCACACCAACCACACGACTCTCTCGTGCTTTCGTCGACAGAAGAAAATGCAGCGTGAACAGGAGCTTCTTCAGCACAGGATCGGAGGAGCAATGGTAGGTCGCAGGTAGCCGGTGCTACAGTAGCAGTGACCAGAAAGGTGATCCGCGAAGGCGGGCGTCATGCATGCGAGTGTGGCAGAAGCGCGTGCAGAACGAGCAGGAAGCTTTGTGTTCTATACTACCCAGCGTGTATTAGATAATACTTGTTTTAGAGAAAGCTTTTTAATCCTGTTCTGTTTGGAAAGTCACAACTCGCATTGCGTCAGCAGTTTACTTTCTTGTAGGGCACTGCATGCAAGTAGTTTTTCTATTTGGATACATTGCCCCTCAGTCTCGTCGCCACATTGGCCCTTATGGCCTGATCCATTTGGATACGCCATCGGTAAATAAATTGCTTGCGGAGATAAACCGCAGAACCACATTGCATCAGATATTTTTCTACTAGTGCACTGCATGCAAGTAGTTTTTAGAAAACAATTAGTAATTGCGAAAATACTATTCATTTTAATACTATTTTCTTTGTAGACTGATATGAGTTTTATTTTGAGTATCAGGATATAGGAAAGATTAGATAACCCCCTTCAGACACCTAACAAACTGAATTTTATAGTATTACTTGTATCGTGGAATATACCTTCATACAATGGTAAGTACTTTCATGATTTTGAAAATTTACAAGTTGCTCGTGGTACACGCAGCAGGACTGCAGGTGGAAGTATTTCTATTCAAACCAAATTTCTCGTCTAACATAGGCTGCTAATTCCACTGTGATATCCCGGCTTCTCAATGTGATCTCGTTGGATAGACATAGACTTTTAGCAAGTGAGGACGTCACTGCAAAGATTAATTATAAACTGTTTACTACATCCTTTTCAATGACCAGACCTGAAAGCGATGCATATTATGTTCGGGTAAAAGAAAAGGGTCGACTAAGATTCTTTGATGTTTGAGGCCAATTATTTATTGCATAGGAGAAAACAACTCTGCCCTTTTATATGGACCATTAATTATTAAAAATTGAGTACTCCCTCCAGTCTCAAAAAAGAAGTCATTTTGGACAATATTTTAATCAAACATTTGGAATATAGATTAGATACAATTTTTAATTTGTTAAGTTTAGACATATGAACTGAACATCATATGCTTAGATTTTTTTTAAAAAAAATACTTTCATAATAATTAACAATATACATACGTCAATTTTTAATATATTTGAGTGGACTTTACACCATTAAAATTAGCTAGAAATAAAAGAAATGGATTTCAGTGGAATTAAGCCCATTTTATTTTTAATTATGCAGTTAAAAACCTAACAAGGTTATGCC
>BCLG01001188.1:75921-125062 GCA_001602295.1 Zoysia matrella | reverse complement strand
ATTTTATTTTTTCAGGGCTATGACGATATTCCCAAGGAAATTCCTGACCCTGATGCCAAGAAGGTTCGGGATGTGATCATTCACTTCGTTTCTATGGTGCATTTTTGTTTTGATTCTTATAATCTTTATTGTGCCATATGCAGCCAGAAGATTGGGATGATGAGGAAGATGGTGAATGGACTGCCCCTACCATCCCAAATCCAGAGTACAAGGGGCCATGGAAGCAAAAGGTATGACTAGTCTGTTGAACCTAGTCCTACTGAATCAGTAATTCGATTCTGATGCCTTACATCAAGTTATTCCAATTACCAGAAAATCAAGAACCCCAACTACCAGGGTAAATGGAAGGCACCGATGATCGACAACCCAGGTATATATCCTTGGAATTGGCTCTAAATTTATTTTACTGAGCAGAAAATTAATTCCAATGTGCCATGCAGATTTCAAGGATGATACGAACATCTATGCTTTTGACAGCCTGAAGTACATTGGTATTGAGCTGTGGCAGGTATGTGTTGAAAACTCAAATTCCTTTGTTTGAAATGAACACAGTAAAAGTAAATTATGCCAACCTTCTTTTTTTAACCTACAGGTTAAATCAGGCACGTTGTTTGACAACTTTATCATCACTGATGACCCTGCGTTGGCCAAGACATTGGCAGAAGAGACCTGGGGCAAGCACAAGGAGGTACGTTTTCCTGTTCCAAGATTTATTTGATAAGTCAAGGTTGAGGTACGTCATGTGCTGAAATATTGATATTTCTCATCATGACAGGCTGAGAAGGCTGCTTTTGATGAGGCTGAGAAAAAGAAGGAAGAAGAGGTAAATGCCTAACTATACAGTGTTCTTGTGATAGCAGAAGCTGTGCATGGTCTAAAATTTTTCATTCTGTATTGCACTTTGCAATATGTTGTCATATTGTGGTGGTTGACATCGACACTTTGTGGACAATAAATGATTATTCTTTTCTTTTTGTATCAATCAAGCTGAATTATTAAATATTCGTAACAAAATCTGACCAAAAGAAGTGATGCTTGTCTTGGTCTATAGTAGCATACTATTGTGTAAATAGCTGTTTCTGTTTTGAATATCTTGCATAACAACACAATATGGCTTAGTTTGGGTGACTGAGGTATCATTTCTGAAGTTTTCTTGTCATTAATTTTGAATACAGGAAGCTGCCAAGGCTGGTGATGATGAGGATGATGATCTAGATGTAAGCATTGCTTTTTCTTCCCTTTGTTGTTTCAGTTGCCATTTTCTTACATCAATGTGTGTGCTTCAGGATGAAGAGGACGATGACAAGGCTGACTCTGATGCCGAGGATGGCAAGGATGCTGATGATGAGAAGCATGTATGTTACTTTCCTGCCTTGTCCTTTATTCCACCAAGGCATTCGTCTATTTCTGTGCCCTTATCCCTTGCTTTTGGTCAACTTGCAGGACGAGCTCTAGATGGTGAGGATGAAGATGTGGCCTCAGGGGCTAAGTGGCCATGATTTTATCAGTTCTCCCATTTATGAAGTTTTTTTTTTCCTGATCAGAAACTTTGACAAATCTCTGTGTAGAACCTCGCTAGCTAAGATGCCGAGGGACACAAATTTGGGTCGTTGGAGCGTGTTGTAGTGTCATTTTTCCCCAGAGAACTTATAGAATTGAACAAGAAGAGATCTTTTACACAGCCCGTCATCTCTTCTGGCAATCACGGTATAACCACCTGCTGTCAGGTGGTGTTATACAGTGAATTGTCAGAACTTGATGTTTCTCTATGTATTGTTTGATTTTTATGTGGTGGCCAGAAGTTTTGGTGGGGCGATGCGATAAACACAGATGGATGCTTAGAGACTTGCAGAGCTTTAACTTAGCCATGCTAGATAGGTTTGGAGGCTGCTCTGAGCAGGTTCTCTTAGCGCAAGTGTTCAGAGTAGAGTATAACCCCAATGGGAAATTATTGAAAAGCTATAACAGAGATGCTGAGTGGTGCATGGAGCGATATTTGAATGGCGGGCGCTTCATGGCTTCATCCCATGCTGAGCAGTTCTAACAAAGAGACAACGGTGATGGTGGAGGTTGTCCGCTCTGTCAAAATAGTCTCGGAATGGCTTTTACAGGCATGTATCGAGCCAAGGAACTATGGTAATTTCATTGATCGCTCGAGTTCAGTTCTTATTAATGATGAAGCAATCTGCCAAGGTGGGCGAGCAAGCCCACTCTTTAATTAATGTGGGTTTTGCTGAACTAAATCTGACGGGCTGCAGACATATCTATCTGGTGGGGGAAAAGGCAAATCGTTCATGGGGAAAGTAGCCAAAGGCTACACCGACAGTTATGGTCATCAACTACGAACTGTCAATGAAGGAAACATCGGATGTCCGGCAATGAAGGCTGTAAAGAGACCTCCAGGCTCCTGCCTTGTTCTGTATGCTGCTTATGTTTACCTTCCTCTTAAATATCTATTTTTTAAAATAATAATAGGTATAGTATTGTAAACAACAATTCCAGCAAGCAGCCAGACGGACCTTAAACCGAAAAAAATCACAATAGGGATGCAAATTCGAGAAACCAAAGGTACTCGCCGTGTCCACAGTTTTCAAAGATGTCTGAAAGTTTTCTTTTAGGTTGCCCGTTCTCTCTCCAGCTCTCCAATTTCATAACGAATAATTGTTCAGGTCTGAAATTGGAGAGAATAGGAAGGTGATTGGCCTGTCACTGGAGCTTCATATTCACAGATGGCTGTGTTCATGGTCCATCTTGATACGATGCAGTCCAGAAAAGGTGCTCGAAGAAGAATGGGAGCTGTGTCCTACATAATGCCCTACTCAAGCTTCTGAAACCAAGCTAGCCACTTTGTTTATTCAGTGTGCATATACAAATTGAAGTTCCAACAATATGTTCAGATTTCACATTCTAACGTAAGCACCGTGGAACAATTTTCATTGTCCTACGAAAAGCGGTCATGCAGCGTTGGCGACGATAGCGGCAGTCACATAACCAAGGAGAAGAGTACTGCAATCCTAAGCGTGTGTAGAAAATGCAATCCGTCTCATATCCTGTCACCACAAAACAAAAGAACATCAGAACACCGACTGCGCCAGCTGCTGAAGCCTAAAAGCATGGATGACGGAGTTTGGAAGAGAAGGCATCCAGCGTCTCCCCAACACTGTAAGGCCCTCAATCCATAACTCTAGCGTATCCCAGCAGCAAGACAGAAATATTCCAATATCAGGGCTCAGGTGTTCGAACGCAATTAACCTATTTGCAGTTTTGTTGCTGCTGTGATAATGGATCATATGAAAAATAACGGAACAGTCGGCGGCATACAGAACAAAATATGTTCACCAATCAGAAAGTGGCCTTTCAGAAACGTACACCATCAAAATGTATAGTTGCTCATGTCAAATTAGTATAAAAATAGAACCGAGTGTTTTATCAACACATTAGTTAACACAACAAGGCAAACTCGTCTCCTTAACAAAACAATGAATCTGCATGAAAATCTAGTTTGTCCAACGACTTAAGGTTCAACCTTCATCACCTCTTCCCATTGCCCGTCAGATCCTTCCTTCCAGAGGGTTATGTTGTTCTCACCAGCAGCTACAGATAAGATGTTTCCAGTCAAGGCCCAGGACACCCTCCAAACAGGGGACCCAAAGTCATGCATGAGTTTTCCCTCCCACTTTTCTCTATCTTTAGCCTTGGTCCAAATGACAACCTTTCCATCTTGCGAAGCACTGGCTATGGTCGACTTGGCCAAGCCTAAAGCTGGCGCCCAAGCAACATCCCTCACACAATCTGTGTGCATGTCAGAAATAAGACTGCTCTCCAGATTCCAGCTACCATTTACAAATCCCCATACTTTAGCAACAGCATCAAAACCTCCAGAGACAAGCTTATAATCAAGATCCCCTGAACCAGACAGTGAATCAAGTGCTGTTGCTGGTGCCCATGAGATTGCAGTTGCACCGACAGGGTGTGCTCGCTCAATGGTTGCAGTATCCCAACCCCCACCAGCCCGCATAGTGATGACAGATATTCTTCCATCAGAAGATGCACACGCAAGGGAAAGACCAACCTCATACGGGGCCCAAGAAATAGCATTGACAGATGATTTGTGGTCAGTGAACGTATGGGCTTGTGACCAATGGCCATGTGCATTCTCCTTCCAAATGACGACACGACCATCATAGCTGCAGGACGCGAGGAGAGTACCAAACTTCGGATGTGCCCATGCAACCCGCCACACAGGGCCATAGTGGCCAGTGAGTGTTGCAAGGATCTGGGATGGAGTTGTTGCCGTACCAATGCTGACAATCTTCACGGTAGAGTCCGAGGAGGCAGTGGCAAGACGCTTTCCATAGTAGTCAATGGCAGAATCATGGACCACGTCCTTGTGATCCAACTCTATTTTTTTCGACTCCATGATTCCACGCTAATTATAATGCTGCCCCAGTCAGAATTCTGCATGCATTAAAATTGCATCATCAGCATAACATCAAAAGTATAGGCCTGATATGGAAAGCTGAAAATAGAAAATATTGAGTCTCAATTACAATTCAAGATTGCAAGTTGTGCAAGAAATGATCTTCTGTTGCACTTCAGCAACTTGCGTTCCATAGGAAAAACTTCATAAGCCAGTCAATAAATAAGTTTCAAACAAAAAATTCAACACATGAACATCCAACATACAGACTCAACTGTGCAGCCATTGTGGCATGGTTTCCGACATGGGGAGGTTGAAAAATTACATAATGGATACAAGGGCTGTGCAGTGGGACATAAGTGAAAGTTAGAAATTGTTTCCACAGGAGCCATGTTTCTGCTGGTTATTAGTGACTTCAATAGTGACCAAAGATGTCTTTTCAGATGAATATCTAGAAGAAAAAACATTCAAGATTGCTTCTAAAAGGTTACTAACTAGACATAGCAACAGGCTTCACCTCTTGAATCATTTGTTTCTGAAATCCATCCAGGCTAGTCTACCAATCAGATCGCCTCGTCACTGTCGACATATCGGCCAAGATCCTGTTTTTCGTGGAACATGCAAGCATGGGAAACTGAGGATCCAAACGAACCCGGAACCAGAACGAGGATCGACATGGGGCGCGGGGTTTCAGCTGTACCCTCGCAAATATTGGAAAATGAATTGCTAAACTACATTAATAGTCAATCCACCTCGTCAGGCCAGCAAGAAAATTACTAAATCGAAGCACCCGTCCCATAGAGAAGTCCGTAGAGCAACTATGAGATCCCGCTGAATAGAACGAAACGACAGGTAGGGATTCCTTACTGGGCGACGATGACGCCAGGACTGCAGGTCTTCGCTACGCGCCGGCACGGAGAGGCGAAGGCCCCGGCGGGGGAAGAAGCCAGAGAGAGGGACGCCGTGAAGGAGTGGCTGGATCTGGATCGAGGCACGGACCGAGTACAGAGGACGGGCTCGGTCGAGTTGAATGAGCGAGAGTTTTTTTTTTATTATTTAAAACTTTTTTATCTAACATTTTTTAAAAAACTGTGGCAAACTAAATTTTGATATTGTATACCGTTTTAGTCACGCTATTTGACGTTTCTTCTGAATAAATCACACAATTCTAAATGATGTGATTAGGACTACGTCAGTCGGTCATCCGCGACCGAAGTCATTCAGTCACGCCCATCGAACCTTACTGTTGTAGCGCGTCTGGCATGGTATCATAAAGCAGAAATTACCAGCAAGCTAAGTTTAGAAGCAGGTGCGGCGCGTGCCGTGGGCTAACTCGCGTGTCATGGGACTCGACTGGACTACTTCGTTCGTTATCAAATTGTTGTCGCTATTTAATTTTAACATCAATTTTAACTATTTATATTATTAAAAAAATACAATAAATATTATATATTTTATTATAATTTAATTTATCATTAAAGATATATAAAATATGATTTATAAGTTTATACATTTCAATTAATTTTTTTAATAAGACAAGTGATTAAAATTGATTTTAAAAGTCAACGACGATAACAATTAAAAAAAAAATATGTAATAGACTAGCATCGTCTATAAAATGAGGAGAGAGAGAATAAGCATAAACAGATGAACCAATTACTCACCTAAACATTATTCTTCCTCTCTTTCTCTGCTTCTTCTCCAAGTCTTTTTACCTCATTCTTCTCTGCGAGAACCACTCTGCTGACACTTGGTATCAGATTCAGCTACGATCTATTTTGAAGCATCACAATTACTTCACCAGACTACAACAGTACCTCGGTGGCATAGATCCGATCGTCAAGCATGCGATCTAGGAGCTGGCGAATATGATCCGCAGTGACATCGACAAGGTATTCCATGATCAGAAGTTGTACTGGAACGGACAGTTTGTCGCTACGGTGGAGAAGCACGATGCTATGTTGCTGCCCTCGAGTTAGCGGCTGCCAAATTGGACACCACCATCTCCTCTTGGAGGCCAAAGATCGAGGACGTCATGTCCTCCCTCAAGCTTGAGGTCGTGAAGTTGCACACTGTCGTCAAGTGCGATGTGAAGGAACAGCTAGATTTTGCAGGTAAGATGGTAAAATTCCATTCGGTTCCTAACTCATATTTGTTCCGATCATTTTTAAAAATTTCAAAATTTATTCAGAATCAGAACAAAAACAAGCTGAGGATGGTCGGAATCAAAATCAAAAATGATTTGAGTAATATTCTGATCAAATTTTTAGTTACCATATTTCATTCGAAATATTACCATATTTTTTCCGAATTCAAATAAATTGGAACAGCCCAGCCAACATTCAGCAGCCACTCGGCCAGTTTCCCAGTCCCCGTCCCGCAGTCCCCACTGGCCACCGCCTCCCAGTCAAATTCCCGCGACGTTCGGTCCAAGCAGCAGCAGCCCACGGCCCAAGTCCAGGCGGTACTGCAGCACCGCCTAGCCGGCCGGATCGACTACTCCTATGGTCCTCGCATCTTTTCTGCATGTCCTCGCTATCTTTTGAAGAAAATTAGTACTAGTCTATTTTGTTTTTTGATTTATCGCTGATGCATACGGCGAAGCAACAACTACCATTTCTTCATGTGTGACAAAATCAAGAACTATCATCTGTAATTATGAAAATGATGAGGTTGTACGTGAGGTTTATGTATTCCTGATTTGAATTACCATTTTCCTATTGTTACCGATATACTTTCCTTTCCGATCTTACGAGTTTCCGAATTCCATTTATTCTAATTTTGAATTTTTTGTTTTCATTTTTGTTCGGTTAAGAAAATATGAAAACGAAAATGATTTGAATATTTTTTCGATCATTTCCATCTGTTTTCATCCCTATTTGCAGGTATCCTTAGTGCCGCACCTTCTTCGTCACGTGTACCGCTCGGTGATCACATTGCAGGTTCGCATCCGCGACCTCTATTGATGCCACCGCCTTGTGATCTAGGGTTCGATAAGGTGTTCACTCATATGCCTGACCCGATCAAGGACCCTCCGCCCATCGGTATTTCGCATTTTTCTTGCCCACTTGACAGTCACCATATGTTCTCTAGTTCTCATCCTTTGGGGGGGGGGGGGGGTGGATTCTCATGCGGGTTACCTTGGCCATTTACCAAAGATGCTCCTCCTTGAATTTGATGGTGATAACCCACGTATTTGGATTTCGCATGCTGACACCTATTTTGAGATGTATTCTGTTGATCCTTCTGTGTGCCACCATGCACTTCTCGCGCGCTGATGGGCATTGGCTTCAATCCGTGGATCGTCATTTGAAATCGGCAGACTGGTCTCAGTTTTGTACCTGGCTTTTGGATTGTTTTGGACATGATCAGCATGAGTTGTTGGTGCGCCAGTTATTTCACATTCGTTAGACTTCTTCTGTGGCTGATTATGTGAGAGTATCATGGGAATACATTGGGCAAACGAACCGTGCTTCTAGGATTATTTATTGGAGGGAAACGAGATAAAAAAATGTAGATATTATGACGCCACAACCTTAGTGCAGAAGTATGAAAAACCTGACATATTCTTGACAATGACTTGCAAACCTAACTGGAATGAGATAATAAGTGAGCTCGAGCCTGGACAAACACCACAGGATCGCCTTGATCTCATTGTATGAGTCTTTAGAGCAAAGTCGGAGGACCTCAAGAAACAACTTTTTAAAAGGCATATGCTTGGTAAGGTAGCAGTTTATACTTATGTGGTTGAGTTTCAAAAAATAGGCCTATCTCATGCTCATTTTCTCTTAATCATGGAAGAGAGATATAAGCTAACATGCCAAGAGCAGTATGATTATATCATATCGACCGAGTTGCCAGATAAAGATAAGTACCCTGATCTATATAAAATGGTGGTCAAACACATGATGCATGGCCCATGTGGAGAATTGAATCCAAAAAATGTGTGCATGGTGAATGGTACATGCAAAAACCACTACCACAACAGTTTAATGCAGAAACCCTTCAGGGAAAAGATTCATATCGTGTGTATAGGAGAGATAATGGATGTATAACACAGGTACGAGACCAGCAGTTGGACAACATATAGGTTATTCCGTACAATCCGTACCTATTGATAAGATATAATTGTCACATCAATGCTGAGGTTTGCTCGAGCATAAAAGCTGTGAAGTATCTCTTTAAATACATATATAAGGGTCATGATTGTGCATCAGTTTCTATTGATTAGGTAATGATGAAAATTTTGATTAGATAAAGCAATATAGAGATTTAAGGTGGGTTACTCCTCTGGAGGCACTATGAAGGACTTATGGTTTTGATCTTAGTGAGACATTTTCATCTTTCAGGCAGCTACAACTTTATCTCCCAAATCTACATGTGGTGTTGTACGAAGCTGAAGCCAATCTAAATGATGTCGTCTTAGAGGATGGAGCTAATAAGACGATGTTAAATGAATATTTTGAGGCAAATAAAAAATATGAATGGGCTCGGAGACTTCTATATAGAGATTTTCCAGAATATTTTGTTTGGATGCCAAGTAAATACTAGAAAAGAAGGACTAAAAATCAGATACAAGTTGAGAGGATTGTGTCTACTCACCCGTCCGAAGGAGAGAGGTATTATTTGAAAGTTCTTTTAAATCATGTCACGGGAGCCACCTCCTTTGAAGACTTAAAATGCGTTAATGGTGTTATTTTGCCTACATTTCGTGAGGTTGCCGAAAAGATGGGTCTTATCGAATCTGATAATACTATTGATGAGTGCCTTAATGAGGTTGAAGTTTTTTAGATGCCATCTTCACTTTGAAGGTTATTTTCCACTATATTGGTCTTCTAGGAGCCTCGCGTTGTGTGTGGACTATGGGACAGACATTTAAAAGCAATGACAGAGGACTATCGACTATCCTAATGTGTGCTCACACTGTTGAGCAGATGGCTCTGTTAGATATAAAGAATATGCTCCACTCGATGGGGAAGGACATATCATCTTATCCTCTTCTGGAAATTGATTAGTCTTTCGGTGCAATGATAAGTGAGGCTAGAGAAACAACAGAGGAGTCCACAATTGAGGTGGAGTAAGAACATATTTCTTTGGCATGTACCCTCAACCGAGAACAGATGCATGCATACAATGAGATACTTGTTGCGGTCGATGATGGAAATGGAGGTGTGTTCTTTGTAGATGGGCCAGGGGGCACGTGAATGACTTATTTGTATAAAGCATTGCTTGCTAAGCTACGTCGCGAAGGAAAAATAGCAATTGCAACGGCGACATCTGGAGTCGCTGCCTCCATCCCTACCTGGAGGTAGGACTGCACACTCAAGATTTAAAATTCCATTAAATATTGAAGTAGGTGGCATTTGTAGCTTCACTAAGCAAAGCGGTACCGCTATGCTCCTAAGGACGGCATCTCTCATCATATGGGATGAAGCATCCATGACAAGAAGACAAGTAATTGAGGCTCTTGATACTAGCATGAGGGACATCACAGGCCGATATGACATGCCATTTGGTGGAAAGACAATTTGTCTTTGGTGGAGATTTTAGACAAGTGCTTCCAGTTATCTGTAAGAGATCGAGCGCACAGACAACAAATGCAACATTGCAAGAGTCATACCTTTTGGATAGCATGCAACAACTAAGGCTTGTTCAAAATATGAGGGCTCAAAGCGATTGATGGTTTGCAGATTATCTTCTGCGTGTTGGTAATAGAAGTGAAAATACTACAGACGAAGACTGCATAAAGCTTCCAGAGGAGATTTGCATACCACATATTGGTGATGATTCTGACATCAATGTTCTTATAGAAAGTGTTTTTCCCATGCTAGATGAAAATTTCTTGGATCCTAATTACATAACATCTCGAGCAATTTTGTCAACTCGGAATGAATATGTTGAAAAGATCAATATGAGAATGATGGAACAATTTTCTAGAGAGGAGATGATATATTATAGTTTTGATCATGCGATTGATGATCCACATAATTACTATCCAGCAGAATTTTTGATCTCTTTAACACCCAATGGGCTGCCTCCACATATCCTGAAGTTGAAGATTAATTGTCCTATAATATTGTTACGAAACATTGACTCCCCAGTGGTCTTTGCAATGGAACAAGATTAGTGGTCCGGGGCTTCATGAGGAATGCAATTGCTGTCAAGATTGTTTTGGGCTAGCATGTTGGTAAGAGTGTGTTTCGTCCCCGAATCCCTCTTTGCCCATCCGATGATGAGATGTTTCCATTTCGGTTCAAGAGAAAGCAAATTCCAGTTAGACTTAGCTTTGCTATG
Organism: Zoysia matrella; assembly: GCA_001602295.1. Lineage (NCBI taxonomy): Eukaryota > Viridiplantae > Streptophyta > Magnoliopsida > Poales > Poaceae > Zoysia > Zoysia matrella. Next base: position 114,348 of record BCLG01001188.1, on the reverse strand, counting down.
ACCATAAATAAAGCTCAAGGACAGACTATTCCAAATGTTTGAGTGTACCTCCCAGAACCAGTGTTTTCACAAGGTCAACTTTATGTTGCTCTTTCTAGAGCTACATCAATGAATAATATCAAGATTCTTGCCATTCCAGAGAAGAAAAAAGCCACAATATATGTTCTGGGACATTTACAAAGAACGTAGTCTACAGAGAAGTTCTCACTGCATGAATTGAGATGGAGGTAATTTGAATTTGTTGGTACTAAAAGGTTCTTATTTTGACATTTGAATATTATTAACTAACTGAATATAAATAATTTTATGTAGGATTTATAATGACCTCACCAGAATACTTTCTTCATGACTATGGGGCACTATGAGAAGATGCACTCTTGATGGAGAAAAAGTCCAATTTATGGAAATGTTTTGAATTGAATTGAATAACGATGGACAAGCCTTATATTTTGATGTGATAGTTCTTTTGTGGACATAAAATGTTTCATTTTGTGGTTGTGGTGTTGCTTTTGGATATGTGATTGTCCAATATTTTAAAGTTGTGCATACATTGTTGGTTTAATGATTCTGTAAGCTATGAAACTATTGTTGGATAATTAAATCATAGCGAGTATCTTATAAAATATATATTATCTCGCCCATGCTAAAGCTTGGTATTACATCAAATTGTTTTTCTCCGTTGCAGAATTACGTTTAGTTGTCTTGTCCATAGCGGAGCACGCGCATTGAAAAAATTTATATAATTAAATATTATTCAAAATTATCAAATATCAAAAGAATCAGCGAAAATATTGACAAAATACTACCTAATTTCCTCTTTATCCCAATAAAAGCTTATTTCTAGGATTCTTCAATTACAACTTTGACCAATTATCACTACAATAAACCTGCTGATATGTGACGAAACAAGGGTGATGTTTTGAGAAAGCGTTATAGATAAAGGCACTCTATGACGATCCTTGTAAATTTGTCATGGAACATTGCTGCCCCCCAACACCACATGAATAGTGTGACATTTTCTATGATGAATGTTTAACATCGTCATAAAATGGAGAGACAAATTGTCACGGATTCGCTACGATTTCTGTGACCAATGCACTTTGTCACAAACATCCTGAAACAGTAGCGTACTCATTTCTATTTTCCACTAGTGCATTTTCATTGTTCGTAAAAACCAAACTGACTCATCTAGTACCATTTGAAACTATTTCTAGACGCTTCAATATTATAATTTTTCCTTATGAAGAACCTTTAACAAGCACACATAAGTCCAGTTAGATAATATACTATAGCATACCAGCTCTCCTACAAAATAACATATGTCTATTTCATTTAAATATATATTTTTGCAATATAATTTATTTACATACTTTAAAGTGTATCTTAAAATATACTCCCTCCAGTTTTAAAATATTGACATTGACTTTTAACATCAACTTTGACCATTTGTCTTATTCAAAAAAATTGTTCAAAGGGTAAAATTTTGTTATTATTTGATTTATCATTAGTGAAATTTAAATCATGACTAATAATTTTACACATTTGAACAAATTTTTTGAATAAGAGAAATGGTCAAAGTTGATGTTAGAAGTCAACGGTGTCAATAATTTAAAACTAAAGGGAGTACAAAATGATAATGGGTCCTTACGTCCTGGTATTTGATTTGCAACTGCGGCCTGCTTGGCCTGCATTGCGACCGAATGCCTCTGGTCGCTCGATTATTGCGGCCACGCCTAGCTAAAATAAGACCTTGTTTGATAGGGCTCTGGCTCTTACAAAAATAGCTTTGACTCTGATTTTTTTGAAAAAGAGTTTGTTATGGCTCCGGCTCCGCTCCTTAAAAAATGTTTGATAAAACATCTTAAGCCTCGTTTGGTAGGGGTTTTTTATCGGCTTCTCGATCGGCTTCAACTAAAATTATACCAAATAGTTTTGGAAGGAGCCATTTCTCCTTCTTTTTAGGAAGGAGACAAGGGTGAAGCCAGAAGCCACGAAAATGTGGCTTCTCCATGTCTCCTTCGTCCACATGGTGTTTTTTCTTGTTAACTACTCTTATAAAATAGGAGAGCTCCCAATAAAGTTGTTCTACCAAATATTTTTTAAGGAGCTGGAGCCGAAGCCACAAAAGCCTTTTTTCAAAGAAGTCAGAGCTAAAGCCATTTTTGGAGGAGTCAGAGCCCTACAAAACAGGGCCTTATTTTGTGGGCTTTCCTATTTTGTAGGAGTAGTTAACAAAAAAATGCTACATGGACAAAGGAGCCACAGAGAGGTCACATTTTTGTGGCTTTTGGCTTCACCTCCGGCTTCTCCCTAAAAAGGAGAAACGGCTCCTTTTAAAACCGTTTGGTATAATTTTAAGCCCTGTTCGATAGAGCTCTGGCTCCTCCAAAAACGACTTTAGCTCTGTCTTCTTTGAAAAGGAGACTTTTATGGCTTTGGCTCCGACTTCTTAAAAAACGTTTGATAGAACAGCTTCTTTTGGGGCTTTCCTATTTTGTAGGAGTAGTTAATAAGAAAAAAATATCACGTGGACGAAAGAGCCATAGAGAAGCCACATTTTCGTAGCTTCTGGCTTCACCCTTAGCTCCTTCCTAAAAAGAAGGAGGAACGGCTCCTTCTAAAATATAATTTCAGTTGAAGCCGATCGAGAGGCCAGTAAAAAAGTCCTACCAAATGGGTCTCAGTTGAAGTCGATCGAGAAGTCGGTAAAAAAGTCTTACCAAACGGGGCCTAAATACGACGCGGGCTGAACCCTAGCTCAATCCTTCTTTCCCATCTCAAACCTCCAAAAAAAAAATCCTTCTTCCCACCGCCACTGCCATCGGCGGATCTGCCATGGCCAACCCTGCCCGCCACCACCCCTCACCTCGCCGGCGCCCTGCTCATCCCCAGCGGAGCTCCGGCTGCTCCGCCCCCTACCCAGCCCGGCACCACCCCTTTTTGCTGCTCCGCCCTGGCTAAGTGCGGCCCCATTGCTGGACGACCCCCTGCCGATCCCCTGCTCCGCACCTGTAGATCTCGGCATCCTGGTGAATTCTCGTGCCAAGCCGCCCCTGCAGATCTAGACGCATCCTCCTGGAGTGAGTATTACCCAAATAGGACACAACTTAGAAAAAAATTAGCAACTAATATTATCCAGTTTGCTACTGCAGGTGTAGGTATAAGAAAAAAGAAGGTTGCCAACCAGAGTAGATTTCATCAGCTACACTGTGAAACATACAATCCTTCTCTGCTCAGAGCAAGAATCCTAGCATAGTAGAAATTTATTGATAACGATTTGTATACATGTTCCTAGATCTAATGTACATTATTGTTTTTTGAATATGTTGTCAATCTTTGAATGTTGTATTTTTTGAGAGGAAACTTTGAATATTCTATTGAATATATATTGTTTCATGAAACCTGGATGTCAATCTTTGAATGTTGGTGAATACATTTCCAAGCTAAAAATCAGGCTATAATATTAATCTGCGTTGGATGCAAATTGCGATCTGATTGGGATTGTGGATGACATGGCATCCACATCATCGTTTAAACTATGACGATTTCATTTGTCACTATGTTTGGGCTTGGATTGGGCTTGGGCTCATCTGTGACAAACAAAAAACGTCACAGATTTGTATGAATCCATGACGAAAAATCAAAACATCACCAGCGTTAGTCTATGATGTGAGGTACATGACGATTCGTGTTTTCGTCAAAGATGTAATTTTGTGACATTTTTCTTGCATTACATGACGATTTTGGATCATCATAGACCACTACATTTCTTGCAGTGTATTTTTATAAATTTAATTAATATTATTAATATGTAAATTATATATTATGAAAATATTTTTTATCATGGATCCAAAAATATAAATCTTGCACTACTTAAGTTAATCAAATTTATAAAATTTATTGGTCAAATTTGTATTCAAAGAATTCTATAACTAAGCTTTTATATTGGGACGGAAGGAGTATTATGGTAAATATATCAATGTTCATGTCGCAAAAAATAGGGGTAAAATCAAGTGTATTTTTTCTTGTAATATTATATGAAACACTCCTAAATTGTTTTAATGAAGCAGGGGTAAACTCTGTCTTCACTTTTTGATAATCAACGGTAAAATCACAAACTCTTTATTTAATTAATTGCATGTGGTCAACCGGTCATTGAATAATTTCACATTCTATTTTTTGTCACACATGGTATCTTTTTATATTTATAAGGAAATTATGAATACAAAATGTATTGTATCTAAGCCAAATGACGGTGAGTGCTACCTGTATAAAAAAAAATTGTGTGAGGGGATAAAAAACAGATGAATAAGGCTTCCTATTTTTGTATTTTTTTCATGTAAATTTGAACTGATTTCTGTAAAATTTCTGGTTCTTTACTAAAGAGGGATGAAAATGAACGGAAATGATCAGAAAATTACTTTTGTATTTAATTAATCGGACAAGAATGAAAACGAGAAAGTCGAGATCGGAATACGTGATTAGAATAATTGGATATATGAATACGAACAAATTCAAATAGAAAAATATCAGTAATGAACGAAAAGTGATAATTCAAATCAAAAAGATAATAACATTGAGTTATATAGTTAAATAAGGTTAAATAAATCTTAAACTATTAAACCTAGTCTTAAACAATAATATAGATGATTTAGATGGTAAATTAAAGTGCAATGAGGAACGGAATTATGGTCACTTGTGGAGCAGTGTGGTGTCTGACTATGGCCATGTGGGAAGTTGCCCGCCTAATCGATGATGCTGGTGAGATTAGGGTTGAGAATTTTATTGGCATGCTTGGGTTGAGTTTGATTGATAAAATCTTTCTATCACAAGTTTTAATTCTATCCTTGGTGGAACAAAATGAGAAAAAACAGAAAAAGGGAAATATTGAATAAAAAAATGCTAAATCCGAAAACAATCGGCAAAATTTCTTTTGCCAGCCTTTTATATTTTGATGTGGGAGTTCTTTTGGGCATGAGATGTTGTAGTTTATGGTCGTGGTGTTGCCTTTAGATATGTGATGGTCCAATATTTTGAGTTTGTAGTGCTCTTGAACTTGCGATGGTTGGTTTTGTATAAACTATCTTAATTGGTTGTGTAAATCTTAAACCTGTCGTTGTCTGTTGACTCTTTAAATCCTGATTTAACGCAAAATTTCATTGATGTTGTAATGGTTTTTATTCTGTGGCAATGCATGGGGCGCTGTCTAGTACTGCATAAAATTATTAGAATGTTGGATTCTTTTTTACCAAGAATGTCAAACCTAATAAACAATTGTAGAACCATTTTTTATTGTTCCTTTAAAACCAATCTGAAGCTTGTACATTTGTCAATCAATTCTAAGCCGAGTTATCTATACTGTTGCTGGAAAATGTTGTAACTAGGCGTGTTAGACCACCCACAATGTACCGGTGCTTGGAGCCACCGTGGAAGAATCTTCCAAGCACCGGATGCAACCATTGCAGGTACCGGTTCCTCAACTAAAAAAATTAGCATCCGTGAAAGCGGAAGCACCCGACGCTTGAGAAAGAGAGTGAAGTAAAAAGAAAGAAAAAAAAATTCACCAGGCATCAATGCCACCGTTGTGACCCTTGGATAAAATAAAACTCCGGTTTCTTGATGGTGTTGATTTAACATTTCAAGCACCTCACCACTGTAGGTGGTCTTAAAAAGATTCGACTCACGGATCCTTTAACAAATTATTTTGACCTTTAATAAATTTTAATTTAAAAATAAGTATTTTTCAGCCTGTTTTCCTAACTGCAACCTCTCATGGGATTGCTCAACAAAAGATTTTGCCTCTACACAAGATTTTGCCCGGAACGGCAGTTTTTTTCCAGGTAATATTTGAAACACGACTAATAATTTACACATTTGAATAAATTGAAGTTGATTTTAAAAGTCTTACTACTATTTTAAAATAAGTAAATAGTAGTAAATTTTAATAAACAATTTTTTGTTATACTGTCTCCGTGATATTCTTCACTCAAGTTTACCTACACCAAAAATATTATTGGAGACATTACAATTAGTTGACTGGCGCTAAATTAGTGAACCATACAAAAAAAAAGTTCAGACGTGTACACTCTACGTTACACGATCAACGAGTGCTACAGCTCGCCCCGCTCAGCCAACAACGTAAAAATAATGTCAGCCATTTACAGCAAGAGGGTAAGCGTCTCATGTCATCTCCATGCTGTGTTGTAGTGGGTGAGAAAGAACCGGAAGTCTGGATGATATACTTGTCGGTGGCGAAGCCAGTCATCCGCTGTCTGCATGAGCGAGGCTGCAAGCTGCTGCTCCTCAGGCCTATTCGAGGACCAAATAGAGCTCCACATTTTGTACGATGCCAGTCCAAAGATAGGCAATGTTAGCTTAGCAGCGGTGTTCATAGGGCGGTTGGTACCACCAGAGGTGGGGGATGCTGGTGTACCAGGATCAGTATCTGCAGGGAAAGCGTCTAGTTATCAAATGGACTGATGAAAGGGCATTACAAAGAAATGACATCCAGATTATGCAAAAAGAAATAAAGCTTGAAAGCCACAAGAAGTAATTAAAAGTTAAAGCCATTTACCTTTGGAAGGTGTCGACAAGTAATGAAACGTCAAAAAACAAGCATCTAAGTCCTTAAGTGTTGGTCCAGTTGGGATTCTATAGATGGGGTACCTGCAATGTTAAGCCACAGGATGAGACCAATATGCAGAATCATGGCAACACTTTGTTATAGTGTTGCCCTTCTATGAAAGATTAATTAACTAAATTTAACAAGTCTCCGTCTATATGTCATCTTTTTGAGCCAGCATAGAAAACATGACAATAATGATTATCACAATGTAGGTATTCTATTTCATAAGAACCTAATAATTACAGGAACAGATAAAATAAGAAAGCACCCAACTATACAAATTCATGAAGCTATTGATGGTGGCAATGAACAGAAGTCAAATCAGTTGAGAAAAGTAATAAATAAATAGCAATTAACTGGTATACGAGGTTTGATAAGAAATGGAAAATTTCACAAATCAATGGCAATGAAGCTAACAGCTGCTACCAATAAAAAATGGCATTGCAAAGAAAATAAGAATTCAGAGTATTACAGACATACCATGCAACTGACATCCAGCTAGTTGGCAGCAGATCACAACTTCTGAATGTCTTCAAGTCTGGAAATTTACTTGCAAGAATTGACACCTGAAGCGGCATTAACAGTAAAGCATCAGCAACCAGGTTACTGTCACATTTTTCAATTTGGAATATATAAAAAAAAAACTTACCTTATCTGTTAGTGGTTCTCTACTAAATGGTGGATCTGTCTCGAGGTACTCATATATGGGACGAGTGGATGGCAAATTTATTTCACCGTCATCTCTTTGAAAACTACCCTCCAATAGACACGTAGCTTCCAGGGACGAGTATCGTAGATGGTCAACGTCAGTCTCACTGCTACTTTCACTGCTAGTATCCATAGATTCTCCATCACTTTCGTTCCAAGGATGCCTTAAGTAAGCGAGAAAATTCACTAAGAAAAGGTTTTGACTATAAGGTTGCAAAAGGTAAAAAAAAAAAAAGTATTATGAAACATATCTGAATAATCATTTTTACATCTTTAGTTCAACATATCTATCCTTGTATCTTTTAACAGAACAACACTGCACAACGGTAAATGATCACAGCTAAAGGATGTGTTTGCTTTGTTTAGCAATACAAAACTTAGCAAATGAATGTAAACAACTGTTTCCTTGCAAATAAGTTAAAATCATTGCCCATTAGGATCCGACAAGCCAAGCTGTACTTTTCCAGAAGATAAATAATGTATTTCATTTATACTCCAAATTTAGAGATGCGACAATATAAATTTGATCAAAGCTGTATCAAGTAATCAAGTCCCAATACACATGGATGTTCCTAATTGATCAAGATCGCAATTAAATCTGCTGTATTATACACAATTCATATGTAAATGATACTTAGCCTGGTTATCAAGGTTGTCCACATCATGTTTACAAGCAAAAAGAGAAGTGCAACTCCAGATACAACATCAAGGAATGCTTCAGCACAAACTACAAAAGTTCACGAAACATGCCATTTTTTGGGTTTATTCCATTCGTCCGTAAACTTACCGAAGGGCAGAAAAGTTGAAGCTAACTGAACAAAATAATCAACGCAAAAAAAGAGGTTCATCTGAAACATGATCATACCTGTTCCTTGCAGAAAGTCTTGATGAGTCTGCATATAGCTGTATGGCAGAAAGGTACGGCACGTAATACTGTATCACAGAATCACTGTGATTCAACACAAGTGGTACACCAGCTCCATAAAAACTCCACTCCTTGAAAGCATCCCAGAGATCTCCGAGGTAGAAATACGGTGGTGTGCACATGGTGTCACCACTCCGCAACCCCCTCATGCTCGTCTGCATAATACAGTCCTTCAGCATAAACAAACTCAAACAGTGGAAACTAAGAAATGTAAAACCACCTGGTTCTTCAACAAAACATTTCTTTATTCTTAAAACATTGACGAGACTCCTCCTGAACCATAACCAGTGGCACAATCAACATAACTAGATTCATTTTAGATGCTAAATAATTTGCCTGATCCAAAAAACTGTGGCATAACCAATAATTGGGTGATTCAGACACATGCATCAGCAAACCCAGCTAGAGTTGGAATTTGAATATTTTGTCCCTGCATAAATAGATCATATTTTGACCCTTTGCCAATAAAAAAAAACTTCCCCAATCGACTGCTAAAATTACTAAAAGCCAACATCTGATGCTGCACAAGCTATTGACAACTTGCCCTGAGGTCCGAAGGATGAATCAATCAGTATGTACATTTGCAACTGCAGTACAAGGACCTTATCATGTCTAGTATGCAGTAAGCAACTTCGCTAGAAATCAGAAGTTACCCAACAGATGCTCTGCTCGATTTGCTGGAAAAGAATGCATTATAGCAGTGTAATAAGTTGCACATAAGAGGGCGCTACTGGAACATGGAAGTTCCTTCACAACCACGGCCCCAAACTTTCCCCAATCCTAATAAAAACCAGGCATGAAACAACTGTTCCTCCCAGAAACAACTGTTCGCAGTCAAAACAGGCATCGCGCCCACAGTTCAATCGGTTGCAGGAAAACACGCAAGCAAGCGAGAGGACAAGTAGTTCACGGAAAGGAATGGAATCTGAGAAAGCCTGCGACCTTGGGCAAGTACTGGACGGGCACGGAGGGCGTGGCAGAGCGGAGAAACCGCTCCAGATTCCCCACCTCATCGACCGCCGCCGTCGCCTTGGCGGAGGGCTTGGACGGCACGGACGGGGACTGCGGCCGTCGCTCCGCGTCCTTGGCCGCGACGCCCGTCTCCGCGGCCCCCTGATGCGGGGGCGGGAGCGGCTTCTGCCGTGCGGCCCTGGGCGTCGCGGCCGGTGACGCCGGCCTCTGCCCCTGCGCCGCCGTCGTGCCCTTCAGTCGCTGCTGCATCTCCTCCTGCTGCTGGCGGCGGACGTGGGGCGGGCTGTAGAACCGGTCGACGCCGACGCCGCCGAGGCTGCGGGACGAGGTCGGGCCGGCCATGGCGGGAGGGACGAAGGGAGGAGAGGAAGAGAGTAGCTAAGGGTCTACGGCGGAGGCAGCGAGGCTAGGGGCAGGTCGGATGCGGGTAGGGTTTTGGGCGGGGCGCTGGCTGCTGCTTCTGGGGCGGCGGGATCTGGGCTGGGGGTAGTGGAGGCGGCGCCGTGGCGGACGAGAGAGATCAGAGGATCTCGTTCCGGAAACGGGAGGACCGGTGTTGGAGGTGCGTCTCCGTCTCGGTCCCGTTCTGTGCTCGCTTGCTCCTAAACCTGGGCGTTTGGGCAGGGCTTTTTGGGCCGGGAGGCGGCCCGTTGCTTTTGGCCTGGCCAAGACACGGCACGGCTCGGTTCCAGCGGACCCATGCCGGCACAGCCCGGTGGAGTGGATCGTGCTTGGGCCGACCTCAGACACGGGCACGGCTCGAAAAGGAGCCGGGTCGTAGTCGGCCCGGTTACCGTTAGAGGCCTCTAAGCCTGCCGGCCAGAGGCCCAGGCAGACCTCGGCCCAGCCCACCCCATGCCGCACACTGCTTGTGTCTGTATAAAAGCGAGCGGCCGGCCTCCCCTCGCGAACCTTAGCCTCGGTTCCCACTCACGCAGTCACTCCTCGTCGTCCTCGAGTAGCTTTCACTGGCTGTCGCTGTCGTTGCTTTTGATTCAGAGATCCGCGCGCACCGCGGCGGCCGTCGCCCGCCAACTCGCTGCCATCTCTTCCCTCTCTAGTCTCTACTCGCCGCTATATCTTCCTTCTTCCTCTAGTAATCGCCTCCTCGGCTCCGATCTAGATCTACACCGTCTCCTGCTACCTGCTGGTGCTCGGCGGCATCGAGGCAGTAGTAGGAGGCAAGCAGCACTTGAGCTGCCTGCAGCCGCCGACTCACCGTGGTGTCACGCCTCTATGGCATCTGGATCTGACCGAGGTGATGGCCGGTTCTTCGCGGGAGGCTGACAGCAGCGCTGAGCCTGTTGTCCCTGCTTCGGTGGATCAAAAGATCGATAGCACCAACCCTTTGAGTTAAGATGCTTTGAGTAGCACTTTCAAAAAGGGGCCGTGGCAACAGTTCTGCTATATGGGATCACTTCAAGAAGCTCTTCAACACAGTGCATAGCGTCAAGAAAAAGTATAACGCTCGGTGCCCCATGTATAGGAAAGAGTTGAGTGCCCCATCTAGTGGTGATACAGGGCACTTGGCTAGGCATCAGAAGGCTTGTGTTTTTAGAGCTGCTCATACTCGTAACACCCAAAGCATGCTAAACTTGTTTGATGATGACTCTGTTCGTAATTAGGTTTACGATCTTAAAGTAGCTTGGGTTGAATTAGTTATGTTAATTGCTAAGAATGATCTTAATTTAGGTATTGGTTGCATTTGAAAAATATATTCAGCGTGCTCGTAACCCTAAGTTTTGTGGTGTGTCTATGAGAATAACTGGTCGTGATATTATTAAATATTTTGAAGCTAGACGTACTAAATTGATTGAAAGCTTGACTAATATTGTATCCTCTGTTGCTATTACTTCTGATATTTGGTCTGGCAATGCTAAAGAAGACTATCTTATTGTGGTCATACATTTTGTCAGTTCTGATTGGGAATTAAAAAAAAATTGGTTTACGACTGATTGATGTGTCTCATACTGGTGATAATATAGCTAAACGTATTGAAGGTGTTATATGTGATTTTAACTTGATTGATAAGGTATTTGCTGTTACCTTAGATAATGCATCTACAAATACTGCTGCCATTAGGTGTTTAACTCCAAAATTGAGTGGTTATGTTGATTCTGATCTACTTTTACATTAAAGATGTGCATGTCATATAATAAATTTGATTGTTAAGTCTAGATTGAAACGTTTGGAGCCATTTCTAGAGGATTTTAGAACTGCAATATCATTTCTAAATTCATCTAATCAACGTATTGCTTTATTTAAATAATTCTGCATTACATCTGGAGTTAGGCCTCGTAAATTTGCTTTAGATATAGATGTGAGATGGAACATCACTTATCTAATGCTGCAGCACTTGGTTCCATACCGAGATCCCTTTGGTGTATTTATCTGTGCTAATTATCAGGTTCCTGCTGGTGCTAGACCACTTTTGACTGATGATCACTAGTATGTTGGTAACAAAATTTTTGAATTCCTTGAGCTGTTTTATGATTCCACAGTAGCTCTGTCTGGTGTTTATTATCCAACTTCTCCACTAATGTTGCATCATATTTTATTGATTGCTAATCATTTATGCAAATATAAAAATAATCAATTGCTTAGAGAATCAGTTGTCTCTATGAATATCAAATTTCTTAAATACGGGCAGAACATCCTTATGCTTTATTTATTTGCTTTTCTTTTACATCTTAGAGCTAAGATGAAAGGCTTTAATAAACTAATTAGAGTGTTATCAATTTTTTTTAGCGCTGATTACTCATTTTATTTTATGAATGTGCGTTTAGAACTAACTCACCTTTTTAACAAGTATAAATTTAAGTTTGGTGCAGTTAGATTGCAAAGGCCAACACATCAAGCAACCTGGTAAGAAAAAAACAGCATGGGGTCATATCTTTGGTGATTCTAAAACTAGTACTTCTGTTACTCCAACACTTGGTGGACATGTTTCTTAACTGAATTCTTATCTTGACAGTGAAAGTATTACTGAGTTTAATAATGATTTTGATATCCTTAGTTGGTGGCAAGCACATAAACTGACTTACCACATATTATCTATATTAGCAAAGGATATTATGTCTGTTTCTGCTTCTACTATTAGTTCGGAATCTGCTTTTAGTCTTAGTAGCAGGATCATTGAGGAAAGGAGGCGCTTGCTGACTAGCGACATGGTGGAGATGCTAATGTGTGTCAAAGATTGAGAACTTAGAGATGCAAGGGAACAGCACAACATGGAGGATAAAGAAATGGTCGACAAGTTCGAACATTTGTACCTGAATGAACAGGTCAACCAATCTGTTGATGACTGACTAATACTGTACCTGTATGAATATCCTATATGTGATTGGAATCTAGAGCTGGGATGTACTCTTTTTTCCTTGATTAGCAAGATTTTTAATGAGGCAACCAAAGCTCAATAAAGTAGTAGTTTGATAAATATTGTTTCCTATCATGTGTTTGTGTTCTGTTTTAAGTGTGAAATTTTGTGAAATCTGTGAAATCTATGAATTTGAAACTGATCTAAAAATTTTGACCTCTCAATTCTGTGAAATCTTTGAATTCTGAACAGATAGAGCTGTAATAGTGGTAGCGGGCCTGGTGGGCCTTTCTAGGCCAGCGTGCCTGCGGGCTGGCAGGCTGATCGGGCCGGTCTGGCACGGTTCTGTCTTGCCCGGGCTGTGCCTCGGGCCTACCATAGAACCTGCAGCACACCACGGCACGGCTCGACTGGCCCGTCGTGCCTGGGCGGGCCGTGCCGAGAATCGGGCCGAATGCCCAGATATACTTGCTCCTCATCCCATTTGGTTCGATTCCCTTCTTGCAGTGCTCGGGCAGTTCCGTTCGTGTGCCCGGCACAGCATGGGCTCCTGCTACGTGCACCAAAAGGAGTCTTCAACGTGCCACGTTTCTTTCTCAGGCTTCTTGAACTAAACATTTCTTTTTGTTTCGAGAAACTCAAGTATACATGTTCTGAGAAGATTAAAGGCACTTTCATTTGGAGAAACTCAAGTATACATGTTCTGAGAAGATTAAAGGCACTTTCATGGACTAATAGTGCTAGTTTTTATACCTTTTAATTATCCGCAAACCCAATATTTTATTTATATGACAAAAAATTAATGGAGAAAGAGACATATTTTCCATATAGATTGTACCGCTTGGTCTCTATCACACCGTTCGTTTTGATTTTGAGGACATTGAAATGGTTTCTTTTTCATAACACACTACATTCGGTACTTAAAATTTTTTTACAGCTATAATGAGAGATATAAGAGGAAAAATGCATGAATAATCTTTAATGTGAGAACTTCTCCTTTCTTTTGATCTCTGCTATGTTTGTATCAATCTAAATCTTCAATTTGATCCTCCTCACAGCTAATCAATCATGCATATCTAACAAGATAGAATAGGCACTAGATGATGAGAATTAGGATGCTGATCACACCAGATATGCATGCCTCAAGTTAAAAAGGCACTCACAACTTTTCCTCCTCTTTCTATCTCATCTTCATTTCTAAAAAGGTTTAAATAATTAACACAATGTGATACAAACAAAAAACATAATTTTACAATGTTTTTAGGATAAAATCAAAATAGGTAATGTGACCTGGATAAAGAGACCAATAGACGGTATCCTACAGACAAATTTTCCATATAGAAACTATCATAAAAACTGTGTATTGAAAGGGGCTGTAGCTAAAAGAAAATTTATTTCACTGCTGGAATCTACATGTTCCCCTAGGAATTTTTCATTTTCCCTAGGGTTTTCTATCAACCTCTAGGGAAAAATTTTGCTTCCCTACGGTTTTAGTTTCTTCCCTAAGGAAACAGCTACTTTCCCTACAAGTAGGGAGCTAGCTTACTTTCCCTACATATCTTTTGCCCTAGGGAAACATCCATGCATCTTCTCTCTCTCCCTCTCCTCCTCTTAACCCACTCATCTCTCTCTATCTCTCTATGGTAAATTCGTAACGCAGGGGCGAGATAGGTCGGTAACAGACGCTGAGCAGCGGGCAGTACGCGACGGTAGCAACGCTGGGCGGAGGCAGCATCGGCGAGGCAGCGGCTTCAAGCAACGGGTGGAGGCGTGACATCAGGCAACGAAGGCGGTGGAGCAACGGCATCAATGGGCTATGGGACGACGGTAGCAGTGGCAGCGCCATGACAGCAAGCAGGTGGGGGGTGGCGGCCGCTGCATCAGGCAGGTGGGGGAGGCAAGTGCGACGGTGTGATGGTGAGAAGCGCATGAGCAAGGGCGGCAGTGGCACAACGGCGGGCGACGTGCGATGGCGGGTGGTACGACAGCGGAAGATGCATGAGCAGGGTCAGAGGCGGCAGCGAGTGGGCGGCGCAGCGACCCGTGGAGCAGTAGGGCAGCAGCATGGCAGGCAGAGCAATGGTGTCGGGCGGAGCAACGACAGCAGGCGGTGCAACAGCACACGGTGGGGGCGGCAGTTGGAGTGTGGAATGTCGAGGCAGGCGGCGGCGCGGCGGAGCAAGGAGCGGCATCTCAGCCGGCGTTAGTGCAGTGGAGCAGGGGGCGGTAGCTTGACAGGCGTCGGCAGGATGACACAGGCGGGCAGGCCGCAGGCAGGCAACAAGGCAGTGGGGCCCACGTGGCTTTTTATTTTTTAACTTGGTGGTGCCGGTTTTCCTAGGAACTTTTTTCCCAGGGAACAAATCGTTTCCCTACGGTTTTTGTGGAAAATAGTAGGGCACTATCTGTTCCCGTCGACATTTCCTTAGGAAGCTTTCCCTAGAGCATTTCCTAAGGAAATGCTTTCCCTAAGAGTTTTCAGGTTTTCCCTAGGGTTTTCATCCTAGGAAAATCATCGATTCCAATAGTGTTGCTCTATCTCCTTTTTTTTGAGAAAGAAGAGCTTTTTCTTCATTAATCATAGGGATTACAATCACGCTGCAAACTTTGCAGTAGGAAAGGAGGAGGAATACTCGAAACATATGACGCCCTTTGTCGCATTGCAAACTGAGCGCAAGAATGCGCAGCCCCATTTGCATTGTGGCTAACAAAGACCAACGAGAAAGAAGAAAATTGTAAAGACAGCTTTTGAATGTCTACCAAAATCGTTGCAATTTCAGACTGATTTCCAGCAGTACTGTTCACATATCCACCAACATTTAAAATCTTTTTCTAAAACAATCTTTGCTTTCGGCCACCCTGAAAATAAGGTTAATATAGCACGGCATGCTTCAGCTTCAGCCACAAACACCGACTGCACCGATGGGAGCCAATTTGCAGAGCCGATAATGAGATGTCCCTGGTCATCTCGCACAATAGCCCCTACTGCTCCCTGATTCACACCTGCTATGAAAGCTACATCAGTGTTCAGTTTCCGAAAGCCTCCCTCCAGTTGTGACCATTTTTCATGTCCCTGTTGCCGAAGCTTGCTGGTGTCGGCCGATGAAAATGTGAGTGTGTCTAAAGCCCATTCAACAGCTTTTCTAATCGGGATTGGATTTTTACCATGCCGAAGTTCATTCTTGGCTGGTCAAACTATGAAAAGTTGTTTCTAATTGTGCTTCACTAATCAGTATCCTTGCTGGTCAATGTAACGATAATAAGGATTAGCGCAACTCGGCATAAAATCATTAATAACTCTCCACCAAAACACTCGAATTTTTGGAGGTACGTGTAGCTTCCAAAGAATTTTCCATTCTTCTTCTTTTCCTTTTCAGCTTGAAGAGCAGTTACCAGAATGAGCTCTCTTCTTTGCTTCTCCCTCTGCTAGAAGTCTGTATGCTGACATGACTGAGTAACAACCATGTTTTTCTCCGGACCATGCCCAGAAATCCTCTTGGTTTCTTCCTAAAGGAATTCTTAAGAAAGCCTCTGCATCAGTCGGGACAAGGTTGGATCATACTTGTCGGATCATGTACCCCGAATACTTATGGCTTGAGGTTACTCAACGATCCAGCCACGATATACGGCCCATCTACGATGACTGGCTCACATTCTTTGTGGGCTAAGAGAAAGATTCTCGCAAGTTTTGGTCAAGCCCAACCGAGAGGGTCGGACGCGTCCAAGGACAGAGGCCACCCTGACCCCTGTGGGTCGGGGGCTACGTAACGACAAAGCTTTGACTATCCGATAGACAAGTAACCGACTTACTTTCCGACCCGAGAGACGGGGACCAACCCGTAACAAGACCCTTGCCGGTACAGAGATTCCTGAGGATTATACAGAGGAGACAGAGAGGTAAGGCAAACGGTAAAGCATCCTCTGTCCTCTCGACGCCGAACAGGGGACAGGCGAAGTACGTTGGCGACAACAGCTGGCACCAGAGGACCGTCAGGCGCCAGGGAATTGCCAGAGAATTATTCTCGAAGATGCCGTTGGCCCCACTTGTCAGAGGAGGCCCGTTGACCAAGTTTGGCTGTGACCCACCCGTCAAATAAAGCCCAGTTCCGTGAGAGCCAAGTTTGGTTGCGGCCCCCATCCATTAAGAAATCGCCCGTCTCACCCCGCTTTGTAACCTCGGTCCGGCCTCTATATAAAGGCCCGTTGAGGACCCCATACACAAAGATCATAAGATTAGGAGAGTGAGCAATTCGATACACAACCACATAGGCGCGCTAGGGACTCGGCTCCTGCGAGAGCCCTTCCGCCATTGTAATCCACTCGATCATATGTGAGTTCATCGTTTTTACCCTTAGACGTAGGGTATTACACCTCGCGGTGACCCGAAGCAGGTTACGTTTTTGAGCCCATTGTGAATCAGGCCATATCGATTAGAAAGAAACGCACTGCACCCCCTCCGATCGTATAAATTTGTACTGTGCCAGTGTACAGAACACCGACAATACTGCTTCCGCATTCCATCTTTGATGCTCATGATAAATCAGCTGGTGGACAATTGTGGCTGTCGATGTATTCATCTTACAAAGCGTCATGTTACCAATTCTGTCGTATCCATCGGTCATTCCATATATCAGTATGTGCTCCATCTCCAATCCTTCTGATAAGACCCAGGTGCAAGGCTTTTCTGCCAGCAAGAATTGCCCTCCAAGTATGTGATGAGTTTTTCTTTCTTCTTGCTGATAATAAATCTCCACAAGGATAATACTTTCCTTTCAGTACTCTAGCACACAAAGATTCCCAGTTCATCATTAAACGTCATCCCTGTTTACCTAACATTACCAGGTTGAACAATTTAATATCTCGGAATCCCATACCTCCAGCTGATTTAGGTAGTGTTAAATCAATCCATTTCCTCTAATGGATGCCTTGTTCATCAATTGTGCTCTATCTCCTTTAGAACTACATTTAGAAACTACTTCCTTCGTCAGGAATGTAAACATTCCTGGATGCTTGAGGTGAGAGTAACAAAGCAGTCAAAAGTCTAGAATGCGCCCTCATAAATGAGTTCTCTCCTATGATAAAACTGCCTAGCTCACCGGCTGCGATTGCTATGCCGCATCGCCTCTGCCCTCAATCGTCGATGTAGGATGCAAGCTAGGAGAGGAATGGCTGCTCCACGCAACCAGGAGACCTCCGAATGGGCCACCCTAGGCTGCTTGCCTCTGTCATCAACACCATCTTTGAGGAGCTCGGGGTTGGTGCTCGCCTTAATATCATCGGCAGGCAGATCCCGTGTAGGCGGGTCGGCGAATAGATCCGTGGCAGACGGGGCTTGGCTTCGTCGGAGGCCATGGGTGGGCCACCCGTCGCTGTCCCCTCATAGATTGTCACCAGCGGGAAGGTCCGCAACAACGAGGTCACCATCATGAGAGGGGCAACTCCAGCACAAGCATGACCTCCAGCTCAGTGAGCAGCTCCAAACTGGAAATGATTTGATCTGGGTGGCGCTTGTAAGGATTGAGAAAGGATGGTGATAGAGTCAGGTGTGGAGACGAGGAAGAAGCAGTTCGCCATTTCGGATGAGGACATATTGAGTAGGAGTAACTGAACTATAATCCTTTCTTTGCCTGGAATCCTTACATTTGTGGACAAACGAAAACCCTCCCCAAATCCTTACATAACTGGACGTAGGAAGTACTCAGAAATGTCCTAAAGACCATATTCATACCGACAATTAGGTTCATGGGACACATTTGTTCCTAAAAACTAGTAGCACACCTTATGATTTGGCTGAAGCAATGATGGCACCATGGTTCTGAGTCTACATGGCACTGGTTCTGAGTCTACATGGCACCATGGTAGTTTCTCTACACTAGCTTAAGCATGCATTTTAAACATGGCCAAAGCATGAGCTGGTTGACATGCACACATGGCTATTTGTTAGCTTCATGACCTTAGAAGTCTCTTAAAAGGTATGAATAGATCTTGGTGATTGAATGAACACTATAGGTAACGATTGTAATTGTAGATACCATCTTGCATTTTTTACATTAACATGGTGGGCTTCCTCGATGAATGACAGTCTGGCATTTTATGGTCTTTGGACAAACTCTTAAGGCCGGATAGTCCAGTGAGTTCCTTGATCGGTGCAATCTCGACCATCTGTTCGCAATCCTTTTAATCCATGCCGTTGATTTCTTTTATAACCTACTGTAAGGATTAAAGACACCGAGAAGAGGGGTTGAATCGATAGACTTATAACATTAATTTCGCTACGAACTTAAACTATAGGACTCGATCACAACGGAAGCAAATCTAAGCAATTTTAGTAGACCAAAACCCCTAACAATGCTAGTGAAAAGATAATAACAACAAACAAGCACTAGCATGATAGCCACTAAGAGGAATAAAAAACAACCTATCACACTACTCAACGGTAAGTAAATGCAGTAAGTAAAGAGAGTGAGATAGAGAGTGCTTAGTAATTTTTTTTAAGTCTCAAAAGTTAGGCGCCTTCCCCTAATTCTCATTCAACCACTCCCGTTGGAGTATTGGTTCCTCCCATCGTTACCGAAACGATGCTCACAAGGGTACGCTTTACTTTTGGAGTGAAGTCGCCGACGACTCGGCTGTCACACACAATACTTAAACGCTAGAGTAAGCCTCCAAGGTTTGAGCGCTCCCTCTTGGTATTCCTTTCGAGCAGGGGACTCGAAACCGCATACAAACTTAAGCATCGTCTTGCATAATCTCCTCAAAAACTCGATCATCGACTACTAGCAGGTCTAGGATGCCACACCAAAAATAATAGGCAAAGATCACTCCTCTCAAGCCCTACAAGCTCTAGAAGTGTATGAATACTCTATATCACTCTTCTACTAGCACCAAATATCTCCAATCTTGCAATACACTCTTTTAGTGGTGTTCCTTGGCCTCTCACAAGTTTGCTCTAGCTTCTCAGAACGCTGGCACATAGAAAAACATCCCCCTCCACGGTTTAAATAGGCTCCAAACCTTGAAACAACTATTGAGACGTGATGTCATAAAGCTGACTGCTTTATGTAATCCTCGGACTATCCGGTGACTAGACCACTAGATTGTTCGGTGACCCTTCTTTCTCAGTGGCCAGGAAAACACCCTCTCTTAAATCCATTCCATAGGACACTGGACTGTCCGTTGACTTTTACTTTTGGATCCTCAGAGACATCTTCTCTGGACTTCGGCTTCGACCTTACTAGACTATCCGGTGACTGCCACATCAGACTGTCCGATGTCTCCTCTGCAACAACTCCAGAGAGCACCTCTCTCTGGATTCCGAAGTCTTGGCTCACCGGACTGTCCGGTGAGCTCACTGGACTGTTTGATGACTGCGTCTTTGACTGAATCTGATTTTCGGTGTTCGTCTTCACTTTCTCTTCCATCTTTAGTTCTTTCTGAGAATCTAAGGAGCATTCACACCCTCTAATACTTGTATGACAGGAGACAAATGACCTTACCTCCTTAATAGTGTCGGCATTCCTATGGACTCTCTAGCTAGTCCTTAGCTTTGGTTCTTCGATTCTTGGATACTTCTCTTCTAGGTATCGTCTTTGTCATCCACTAAAAAAGCCCACCATATTGATGTAGAATTAGTGGGGTGGTACATACAATCACAACTGTTACCTATGTCATCCACTAAATCATTAAAATCAATTTATACCTTTTAGAGGATTTTAAATGTCATGAAGCTAACACCTACCGCACGTGTGTTCTCGAGTCTCACCAAAATTGGTGCGCCCTATCCGACAGACTGACCACCGCTCTCGTCGTTGCCGTCTTCTCCGCCATCAAGTGCCGCCATCGCCACACGCCCTGCCTCCGGTCAGCATCGCCACTCGCCCAGCCGCATCTCGCTGCTTTACCTTGCTCGCACATCTGGCTTGCGCCTTAGCCGCATAGCTGCAGGTGTCCTAGCTTCGTCTTGTCACCTCGCGTTGTCATCGTGCAACCCGTGCCCTACCTTCGATTGTCGTGCTCCTCGTTGTCGTGCCGCTTTCCAGCGTCATCTCGCCACCACCATGCTCGCTGTGCCTCTTCAGCACACCTTTGAACTCCTAAACCCTCAATAGGGTTTTGGCATTTTGGTGATCAGATGAGTTCCTGATGTGATTTTTGGTGGATTTCGGCTTCTTTACCATGGTATCATTTCTATCCTTCCTTTTCATCAAAATGCCCTGCATTGCCCTAGAGTTGATTAAGTATGAAATTTAGCGAATTTGTGATAAGTTCAATCTTTTTTTGCTAAATTGAGTAATTAGTTGACACTTTCTCGTAATTAGTGCCATATTGAGGTTCCTTTTCGTATTTTGATATGGCATTGAGTCTCCCTATCGCTAGTGTTACAATTTGAGTTTATTGCTATTATGTGAACTGTGGTATTAGTCCGTCGATATCACCGTTGGTTATTTTTTGCTTAAATTGATCGGTGCTATGTCCTTATTCCACCGCTTGGATTCCCTCCGTGTCACTTACCTACGATGCTTACAATTTTTATATATTCCTATGTGGTGCAATGACTGTTTGTGCAGTGGATCAGGTCAGAGGGCAGGGTCAGTGGTCTCAGTGACAGTCTAGAGTTCTCAGTGGATGGGTTAAAAGCCAAGCTCTTAATACTATCTTATAAAGTCAGCTGGTCAGCTGAGCTTACAGTGATAGTTGATCTTTCAGTGACAGCTTGATACTATGGGCCAATAGAGACCGACAGCTGAGGAGAAGGGGAAGGGCAAGTTCGTAGAGCCTGAGAAGAAGAAGAGGCAACCAATTGGAGATCCGAATTGGGATCGAGCTTTAGCAGCAGCGGATGTGAAGAGGAGTGGAGCGTTGAGGATCCCAAGAGTTGAGGAGGTCGATCCGTCAGAGAGTGGCAACCACACCCCTTGTGGCAAAGGTACAGCTGCTGAGAGCTCCTGCCAGTCGTTCATGGAAGCCAATAACCGCAGAGGGAGAGGCAGCCCAGCAGGTTTCACCGTCGAGGCCGTAAAGGTGTCTTCATTCCAGAGCTGGGTTATGCGCAATTTGTACTGCTAGAGCCGAGAAAGCTCATCGAGACATGACTAGAGTTGCAGAGGAGGAGGTTGATCTGCTTCAAATCAAGGGCTCGACCATGAAGGCAAAGAGGAGAGTTGAGTTTACAATTTGGATCCCCGTAGAGCATCATGGAGATGATGGCCAGTTATGGACAGTACTGCAACGGAGGATCTATGATGTGTTTTGTCGCCGCCTCTAAAGGCAAGAGCTCGGTATTTGCTGCTTACAAACATTGTTCTCTTGAAGCACCGAGCAAAGAAGCTGGGAGCGACACGGAGGAGCATATTTTATATCTTCCTGGCCTGTCTGAGATAGTCACCCAGTCTTTAAGATATAGTGAGCAGGTTGTTCTGCAGTTTTATACCTCTAGGTGGATCTCCACTAACAGGTCTCGACTGTGGTTTATGTATCGAGGGGAGCCACATATGTTTGAGAGATCTGATGTCATAGCTGGTATGGAGTATTATCGAAGGAGACTGGGATCTATGACTTGGTTCATCTAGATTTGCTGCCACGCTACAGACCCTTTGGTGAGATGGAGCTGAGCGATGAGAGGATGAGCATTGCTTTCCCACCACTACGTGAGGAGCACTACTTTAGGCACCCCTTGAGACTTATACATGAGGTTCGTATTTTGAGGGGGTTACTGGGCAGGTCTATTGCCCTGAGAGCTGGCTACAGAAAGCAAGTTATTATTCTTCATCAGTGGTTGCTCTATTTTCTGCTGAGGCACGAGATTTTTGATGTGAAAGATCTTTTGCTAGCTCAGATGAAAGATGTTATCTATGAGGGGAATGGAGCTCGTCAGCTTTCTTTTGCATCCTACATATGCTTGCTGCTGAGGAGAGCTGGTGGGATGACTAAGGAAGAGTATACAACATTGTCAGAAATTACTACAGCCTTTAGTCCTACTGAGCCGTCTGACTTTAGGGTTCATGTGTCTGCTTCTGAGAGCACCCCTGGAGGAGAGAAGACCACAACCTCGAGGAGGTTGAATATGAGACTGGGGCTCCGGAGGGAGTAGAGCTAGGGGTTGGAAGCACTGAGGCTCCAAGTCAGCTGAGACACCTATCTCTCGTGCTACGCCTGACCCTATATTAGCTGCTAGACTTATGCTATTCAATGCAGGCCGAGCAGAGGATGTTTCGACAGGAGTCTTAGGAGAGGATAAGACAATAGAGGGTTGGGTTCGAGGAGAGGATTCGATTCGAGCACCTCCAGATTAAGGAGATGTTGAGTATGGAGAGAGAGAGTTGGCAGAGGAGAGGAGACGATAGGAAAAAGAGTTCGATGAGAGGTCATAGCGCACTTAGCTAGGGATGACAGCTACCATATCTTATGTGTGCTAGATTTGGAGTAATTGCATTATATCTTCAGGGGATCAGTATGTCACTATTGCCTGCTTTTTCAATGACTACACTACCGGTCCCCTGCCCTCTTAGCTGCAGCCTACAGCACCATGATCACTGTACTCTACAGTGCCGGCTTTCACCACTCTTCTTCAGTAGCCACAACAGCAGCAGCTCAGTTTCAGTACTCTGTTCACCGCTCCACTTTCACCATTTCTACTTTTTGGAGCAGCCAGTACCTCAGTGACTACCGGAGGAGCCAGCGTTCCAGTGACATTTTCTTCAGTTTTCTCGTTCTTCATGTTGACTTTACTTGATTCAGCTAAGCCAAGAGTCACAGTTCTGAGAGATAGGGACAGTTGTGGGTAGCCCTCCGCTTGCTCTGATATTTTTATCTTTTGATGCTTCCACAGCTGAGTTAGTGCCGTCAGAACCACCGCCAGCAGTGTCAAGGGTAGAGCCAATAGTCACCACAGCCGAGCTATCTTGGTTAAGGCCGGATATTCTATATAGGAGGCAGCTTAAGCCTTCACCACAGCCCGATCAGATCAGCGAGGTTTAGCTGATGGCAAGGAGCCTTCTTTGACGTCGTCTTCTGTTTTGAGTGTTTTTGATGATTCTGAGCAGCTAAGATGTCATGAGATAGTAGCAGCCAAGCCAACGCTAAAGGAGCAGCCACTTATTGTCACTGCACCCGACTCTCCAACCGCGCAAGTGGAGGATTAGATTTCTTCTAGGTCTAGAGTGTCAGGAATGCGACTTGTGGTTGTAATGTTTTGAGAAGCTAGCTGTGTAGGGGGAGGTTGTGGATGGGTAGTTACGGCTCTGAATCTTTATTTGATGGATTTCATTGGCCCTTTGTGCTATTTTGATGAGCATATGTTTATTTGCTCGCTTTAGCTCATTAGAATACATTTGGTTTCAAGACTAATCATGTGTTCTCCTTGTGATGTTATTGTATTGCAGGTTCTCTTGTGCATTGCGCTGTGCACTAATCTTTATCTACTCAGCTTTCTTCTTTCTATATGATTTCTCGATGCTATCTTTTTGTGTGACTAAATGACAACGAGAGAGAGAGAGCTACAAACAAGAGGGGGTTAGTTTCAAGAGGAAAACAAAGGGGAGAGCTCATGCATTTTTCAAGGGGGGTCATCAAGGTAAGGGGTAAATTTTTTTTTGCATAATGTGCTTCTTATTCCAATTTCTTTCATGATGCTTTTGAGATGCGCTTCTTTCTTACATCTTTCGGTATCATCTCGTATGAACTTGTTTGTGAGTATTATGATTGTTTATCAATCATCAAAAAGGGGAAGATTATTAGCTTCATGTTCATTACCTTTGAAGTCCCCTAAAAGATATGAATAGGTTTTGGTGATTAAATGAACACTATAAGTAACTATTGTGATTGTAGGTACCACCCCGTATTTTCTACATCAATATGGTGGGCTTTCTTGATGGATGACAAAGACAATCTCAAGTCGAAGACTATCGGACGTTGGAGAACCAAGTCTAAAGACTAGCTAGAGAATTTATAGGATCGCTGGTACTATTAAGAGGGGTCAAGTCGTTCGTTCTCAAGTCATATAAGTGTTAGGATATACGAATGCTCTTAATTACCTTAGAACGCACTAAAGATGGCAAAGTAAACAAAGCAAGCAAAACTAAAGTCAAGTTGAAGGAGAAGATCGAAGTTTTCAGCTTCAAAAGAGTCACTGAATAGTCTGATGATCCTAAAGACGAAGTCTAGAAGAGGTGTCTCTGAAAGTCCAAAAGTGAAAGTCATCGGACAGTCTAGTGTCATATGGAATGAATTCTAGAGAGGGTGTTTCCCCGGTCTGATGAAATTTAGAGTCACCGAACAGTCCGGTGGTGCACCGGATAATTCGGTGTAGAGAGTTACGGACAGTTTGGTGACCGGTAAAAGTTGTTAGCTTTATGACATCACGTTCAACAATTGTTTATGAGTTTGGAGCTTATTTAAATTGTGGAGGGGACGTTTTCTAGTGTGCCTAAGGTCTGCATTGCTAGAGCAAATATGTGAGGTCAAATGAAACCAAGGAGGGAGCAGAATACAAGATTGCAGATTTGTTTGGTGCTAGTAGAAAAGTGAATAGGAGCATTCATATACTTGTAAAGCTTATGAGGCTTTGAGAGAAGTGATTTTTACTTATTACTCTTGGTTTGGTAACCTAGATCGGTTAGGAGTCGATGTTTGAGCTTATAAGAATATTATAAAAACGACGTAAAATTTGTGAGTGGTTTTAGGTCTCTCGCTTGAAAGAAACATCAAAAGAGAGCTCCCAAGCTTTAGAGGCTTGCTCTTGCGAGAAGATATATTTCACTACAGCTAGGATCGTAGAGGACTTCACTTCGTGAGTAAAGCGTACCTTTGAGAGCACTATTGCAGAAATGGTGGGAGGGACCGATACTCGTGGAAGTACTCCTACAAGGATTAGAAGAAAGCGCGAACGTCCCGAGACCTCGAGAAAAATCGCTGAGCATTCTCTTAATTTTTTTTTTTACTTTTCGCATTTCATACTTGTTGAATAGAGTTATAGGTTGGTTTATGATTCCTGTTGGTGATTACCGTGCTAATGTTTGTTTGTTGTCTATTTATTTCACTAGTATTATTAGAGGTCTTAACCTATTAGAATTGCTTAGATTATTTTTGTTATGATTGAGTTTTTTAGTTTAAGTTTGTACCGAAATTAAATTTTATAAATCTACGATTCAATCTTCATTCTGGGTGTAGCCTATTAGAATTGCTTAGATTATTTTTGTTATGATTGAGTTTTGTAGTTTAAGTTTGTATCGAAATTAAATTTTATAAATCTACGATTCAATCTTCATTCTGGGTGTCCTTATCTTTTCACTATTTTATTTATATTCTCTTTATTTTTAAATTATTATTGCCGTTAAAAAAATTTAAACTAGTTTGTGATAATAATTTTAAAACAGAGAAAATATCGATCTGCAATATGCCTGATGGTTATATCAAAGTGAACCACGAAGACCTTGTTATGCCTGGTTAAAGAAATAGCCCGAGTAAAAAAAAAATAAAGCAGAGCCCGGAGATACGTCTATAAATTTGGCAAGTTTACTGGTACAACTCAACTTCAATAAACCAAACCAATTTAATTGCTGGGAGCGAGGACAAGCTGGATAATATTTCCAATTGGAGCGCTACGATTTCCAGCGACTCTCCCTTCGATCGCCACGAGGACACTGGCAAAGCTCATTGGGAGTCCAGCCACCCGATCCGTCCGTCCGTACGACGCCGTCCTCCACAGGAGGACGCGGGGACGCTAAGATCTTCTACAGCGATCCTGGGACGTGGCGAATATTCGTCGGGCCGCGACGCGCCTGCGCCTGTGGGTCGCAGCATGTCGTCCTGAAAAGTGGGGCCGGCAATTAGTGGCCGACGTGGAGGCACTTCGCCCACGGGCTGCCGAGACTCATGGGGCACAGGACTATTCTCAGGGATCGGGCCTGTGAGAGGGTGAGAGTGAAAGCGACGGGAATTAGCACTTTTAATGCAAGTTTTTATATATAGTTTTTAAGAGTAATAAATTGTTTTTAGATTTAAAGAATTAATGCATAGTTTTTATATACATTAAAATTTAATGATCTTATATAAATTTTATAAGAGAAAATTATGTTATAAAAATTAGTAAAGTCCTTTCAATGTATATTTTATAATTTTTTTAGTGGTTTTTTAATGTAGAAATAATTTTTTGTTCTTCGTTCTTTTTCTGCATTAATTCCTTTGCTATATAAGCAAAATAGTGAATAGAAACTAGTATTAATACACTATTAGAGTGTCCTTATATCTCCTGACGTGACGATGGAGCTACAGGTGGACGTGCTACATGGTAAGGGCCCTACTAGACAGAACAGACTAGATCTGAGTCAACTTGTCGTCGTTGTTGGCCAAGAACAAATTAGCACGGTGATTCACAACACCTGTAGTATGTAGACCTGTGGTTACGCTTATTAGACCTTTGTTTGTATTAATGTGCCAGCCCATTTTGAACTTGTACATTTGATTTGAGTTAACTAAGTGGATACAGCCCACTACAGGCTCCGTTAGCCTTTTCTTTTGATCTGTTTTTTTAGTGTCACGGCACCAACAAACTGAATAGCATCATTTTCTTTAGATCATTCTTTCTAAAAAGTTAAAAGAAGAGGTTAAAACAACAACACCAAATCACCTGTTTCATCTACGTTAACTGGTTAACGTGAAACCGATCAAATCATGGGCATCCTTGTAAGGGGAAGGATGATAAAGGATCAGTCATAGCATGTTGTAGCTCATTCTTACGCACCATATACAAAAGATTTTACCGATCATTACAAATCTCCCCACTTCCAGAGAAAAACTAAGGGCTTCAAAGAGTAAACTACATATAGAGGTGGTTTTGTAAAATACTTTAGTTTTATAAAGTAAAGAAATGATTGAATATCAAAAATTGTAGTTTTAAAAACCATAATACTAGTAAAGAGTAGTAATTTTGGAGTTTTAAAAACTTCACTCCTAACATATTTTTCTAAAATATATATTTTTTTTTGCTTGACACTGGCTTCTAAAATTATGGCTTCTTGATACCTTGGTATTAAAAAACTGCAACACCTAAACAATGGAGGCCTCTAAACAATGCCTACATTTACACAAAGCATCGGATACCACATCACCGGTCTACACATGGAAACCTCCAAATTTGACAATATCATAATTATGTAAAAAGAAGAAAGTTTTGTAGTCCTAATCTTGTTGGAGTAGGCATGCGATAACTTGATTGTTGTTCACTTATCACTGAATTCAGGTTAATTTAAGGCACACCACCGAGGTGTGGTGACTTAGTCCTTCCCTCTTTAACACCATACTTAGGTTTTGATATGACTCAGCAAGCATATCACACTCTCCCCTCTTTTATTTGTGCTTAGAAGCAGCTATGCTAGGATAATATATACAGGCGGAGTGACAACATCAAAATTATGCTTGGTAGGCTGGTAACAAAATCTACTGCCCATTCCATTATTCAGAGATGAAAGTAATGTGCCTTTTGGACATTTTTGTACATTATTGGGCATTAACTCACCATCTTGTTAATAAATTAAAGTAGTTATCTTAATATCAATATTCACAGCCTATAAAATTATTGCAGAAGAGCTTCCGCAATGTGACAAAATAAAATAGGCAGTAACCAACATTGTTGTAGAAGTTATCAATGGCCACATACAGTTCTAGGTCCACTCAAGTCTTCCAAATATGTATCCAACTGTAAATGACTCCACATATATTTCAAACATTTCTAGAGGATTTGAAATTTTAGGTCCAAAAAAAAGCTTGTGTGCACGGACTATAATAATATAAACTATGTTTCACATGCAAAACTGGTCAAGCAATTGGTTCGAGTCCATCCCGTTCCATCTACAGCCCAAAACTAACAAAACTTAGTGTCATGCAGAGATTGGATGATATTTTTGTTTTTTTAGATAATGGAACATCAAGGTCCCCGCCTCTACATCTTTAAAAAGATGTACACAGCGTCCATACAACAGAGATCTTAGCCTTAGCAAACTAAAAACAAGACATATGAAACTAGCACCCATCAAACAAAATAAAGACTAAGCTTCAATTCTATTCGAAAACCTCCATCTGAACTTATCAAAGATCTCCACGATGACTGTCTCCAAAAGCCTACATCCCTCCTTGAGCTTCTTTCTTGCATCTTCGTCTTTATGGAACAACAACCATGTCCGGATCCAGTATGTTGCCCTAAAAATGACTTGTAAGAAAGTGTTAGGCTTTGCTCCATTGAATACCATATTATTTCTATTCAACCATAGTGCCCAACAAATAGCTGTAGCCCCTACTAACAATTGTTCTTTAAGCTTAGGTTGAATGCCATTAAGCCATTGACCAAGCATATCCGATATGTTAGCTGGGGGTTGAATTTCAAATATGATATGTATCGTATTCCATATAATATGTGCGTAATGGCAATCAAACAATAGATGTTGAATAGTTTCTAAGGAACTGCAACAACAACAATTGAGATTGCCATGCCAATTTCTTTTTGCAAGATTGTCCTTTGTGAGTGTGACTCCCTTTTTAAGGCACCAAAGAAAAATTTAAATTTTCAGCGGTACATTAATCCTCCAAATTGGGCATTTGTGAGGCATAATTCCACTTTGTAGTATCGACTCATACATGGACTTAACTGAAAAGATACCACTATTTTGCAAGTCCTAGATAAACACATCCTTTTTGTTAGTAAGATGAATACTTACTATTTTTGACACAAGGTCGTACCAAGACTCCAAATTTTCTCCCACCAACGCCCTTCGGAAAGAAATATTTAGAGGAATGGTGCTCAATACTTGAGCGACCGTCGCCTCCTTCCTCCTCACGATATGATAGAGATTTGGGTACATAATTCTCTGTGGTTTATCTCCAATCCAAATATCCTCCCAAAATCTAGTTTTGGTGCCACTATGAATCTGAAAATGACCGCACTCTAAAAAATGGTCTTCAACTTTCATTAGACCCGACCAAAATTGGGAGTCACTGGGCTGTTTCTTAACTTGTGTTAAGCTCTTATTTGACAAGTATTTCCTTCTTAGAAGGCTTTGCCAAATGCCATCCTCGTTAATCAATTTAAACAGCTATTTACTTAAAAGGCATTTGTTTTGAATATCAAGATTCTTGATTCCTAAGCCTCCGAAATCTTTGAGTCTACATAATATGCTCCACTTAGTAAGTCTGTATTTCTTTTTGTGTTCATCACATTGCCAAAAAAATCTTGAGTGATAATAGTCTAGTTTCTTTAGCACTCCCTTAGGGACCTCAAAAAATAACAACATATACATCGTTAAGCTAGTCAAGACCGAGTTGATTAATACTAGCCTTCCTCCTACTGAGAGAAGTTTTCCTTTCCAACTGGAAAGCTTTTTCTGAAACTTCTCCTCAATCATTATCCAATCACTATTCAATAACTTTTTATGATGCATAGGGATGCCAAGGTACTTGAAGGGGGTGAACCCTGTATTGCACCCAAAGAGATGAGCATACTCAACTTCATATTCCTTAGCTTTGCCGTAACAATAGAGTTCACTCTTATGGAAGTTAATTTTAAGACCTGATAATTTCTCAAAAGTGCTTAGCACTAATTTAAGATTCGTAGCATGGTTTAAATCATGTTCCATGAAGAGAATCATGTCATCCGCATATTGAAGGATGGAGAGCCCATCATCAACCAGATGCAGTATGACCCCCTCAAATTCTTCATTTCCCTTGGCCCTTTCAATAAGAATTGCCAACATATCCACTACTAAGTTGAAAAGGAGAGGAGACAAGGGGTCTTCTTGTCTTAGTCCCTTCTTAGTCTGGAAATAGTGGCCAATATCATCATTAACTTTGATCCCAACACTACCACCTGATCATTTGATCAATCCATTTACACCATAATGGTGCAAATCCTTTCATTCGCAATGTTTGTTGGAGGAAAGACCAATTGACCTTGTCATAAGCTTTTTCAAAATCTAAGCTTCAAAACTACCCCATCTAGCTTTTTCCTATGCATGTCATGGATTGTTTCATGCAGAATGACTACTCCTTCATGAAATTTCTACCAGACATGAAAGCCGTCTGGGAAGGTTTTATAACCTTCTAGGCTACTGTAGCCACTCTGTTTGTCATGACCTTGGTAAAAATTTTGAAGCTTACATTTAGTAAGCAAATAGGTCTGAATTGTTATATTTGCTTTGCCTCCTTTTGTTTTGGTAATAGTGTAATAATACCAAAGTTCAAACTAAAAAGGGGCAAATTACCCTTGTGAAAGTCATCAAATAGGGCCATAAGATCCTTTTTGATGAGTTCCCAGAATAAAACTCTGCAGGAAAACCATTCGGTCCCGGTGCTTTATTATGCTCCATCTGAAAAATGGCATTCCTTACCTCTTCTTCTGTGAAACAATCAATAAGAATACCATTTTCTTCCTCTGATACTTGTGGAATATCACCTCTAATTGATTCTATCATAGAGAAGTTATTCCTTTTCGAAGCACCAAAAAGGCTTTATAATAGTTAGTGATGTAACGTTTTAAGTTCTCATCACCTTCTATGAGTCCTTCCTTTTGTTCAAGCTGAAAAATTCTTGTTTTTCGGTGTTTGCCATTTGTCAGAAGATGAAAATATTTGGTATTACAGTCACCAAAATAACAACTTAGTTGTCTTGGCTCTTTGGTACCATTTCATTTCCTCTTTACGTAACAAATGGATTAGTCTTTGTTTTAGACAATGCTTAAGGTCACGCTCCGAAGCACTTAAAAATTGTGTCTCGGCTTTCTTATCGAGCTCATCCGCTTTCTTGATTATCTCGACCTTTTCTCTCTTATAGGTTTCACTTGTGTTCTTTGCCCAACCTCTAAGAAATTGCCTGAGTCTTTGAATCTTAAATTGCCATCTTTGTAAAGACGTGGCACCCCGATTTTCTTTGTTCCATACGTCAGCCACCAACTCCAAAAAACCATCCCGAATAAGCCACCCAAGTTCGAATTCAAACATTGGTTGCTTATTAGAATGTGTACCACTCCTTGTATCCAAGAGTAGAGGGGTATGGTCTGAGATATCCCTATTTAGAGCTTGAACACTTGAAAGGGGGAACTTGGATTCTCACTCAGTGCTTACTAGAATTCGGTCCAAAGTTTCAAATGTTGGTGTTTCTCTAGAATTTGCCCACGTGAACTTACGATTAGATAATTCCAGTTCCTTTAAATCTAAGCTATCTATGACAGCATTGAATAGGAACGGCCATCTATCATTGTACCTATTATTGTTCTTTTCCTGTGGGCTTCTAATGATATTAAAGTTCCCTCCAATGAGAAGAGGCAAGTCCTCTTTGGCACATGTTTGCACTAGCTTTGCCAGGAAGGATTCCTTGAATTCTATCTGGGCAGCCCCATAGACTGCTACAAGAATCCAACAAAAATCATCTGTCCTATTCCTGAGGTGAAATTTGACATAGTAGTCACCCTCAGCAATACTGCCAATGTCAAAGACCTCCAAGTTTATCCCTAGCAAAATGCCACCTGACCTACCATGTGGTTCGGTTCAGTGCCAAAGGAAGTCTTGCCCCGCACAAATATTGTGTAGAATACTTTGTGAGAATTCTTTTTTACCGGTCTCAAGTAGAGCAATGAAGTCTAGCTTCCGTTCTCTACAAGTATCTGAAAGGAATCTAAATTTAGCCAAGTCACTAAGACCTCTGCGATTCCAAAAGATTCCTATCACTATGCACCATTTTTGCGTTTCCTGACTACTCTAATCTTAGCATTTTTCTTCCTTCTCGAGGATGCTTTAGATTTATTTTTCTTGAAGACAGTTTGGAATTCACGACTTAGGTGATCACTGTCATCATCTATCACCTCCTCCATTAAATCACCACATAAATGATCGAGAGTAAGGTTTTCGAAATCATCATCCTCATCCTCATCAACATAGTCAAACTCCAAATCAAGAGCTTCTACATCACTAGAAGGTCTGGAAGCACATCTAAGGAGCTCCGTACTTTTCAAAGAACAAATGGAATCTGAAACTTGTTTAGAAGAAACACCCATTGCTACTCCTAGGTTGGTAATTGCAGATAAAATATATTGTTCAGAAAGAGAAACAAAAGATAGATGTTTACCTTCTGCTGGGTCCAAGTTTTTCCAGGCAGCCCTCTTTTTCGCCTTGTCCAACACGTGCAAATCAGCAGAACCAGCAAGGCGAGGGCTGGAACGTATATTGCACATTGTAGCCTCCTTGATCCCAGCCGCAGCATTGATAGCCACCGCTAAAGAATCATCGCCTCCCTGCTGCTGTTGAGCGGCAGCAGTGGCCGAGCCCACCGCCAAAGAGAAATTTGACACAACATGACAATGTGTCCGCTCGTGCATCCCCCTGTTGTGCTGCTCAACATGCCCAGGGAGCTCACAAACTGCACCGCGCTCCATCTCGTATACAGCAGCACGTTCAGGAGATTCACACAAATCTTCTTGCCCAGCCCGCTTGCTTTCTGTCATGCCATCCTGCGCACTCCTAGCTGCGTGCTTTTGCTCACCCGGCGCGGCAAGACTTACTTGCTTAGTCTCATGCCCAACATGTCTACCACACATCCCAACATTCTCCTTTGTGTCTGAACCTGTGAATCGCACCGCAAGACATTCTGCTGCAAAGGACCCTCTGAACCATTAGCTGGTCCACCTCCTTTTTATGAAACAATGTTCTTGAGCGTCGCACACCAATCCTCATCGTCATCGGAAAGCTCCTCCACCACAGCTCCATCAATAAGATGCTCATCTATCTCAACTAACACTTTATCACTGCAGACACCTAATGTGTGATCCACTACCTTGTCTAAGCTGTCTTCTGTCATTTGTTGATTATTTTCCTCCAGAGCAGCCTTAACTTCCATGGAACTGCCAACATCACCCTTGGATAATAAGCATGCAGTCCCATCATTATCCATATACGATCCGCCAACATTCTCCTTTATGATCAAGCCATTACATCGAGCTCTTTTCAGCTCTCTGTCCAAACTGGGATTATTAGGAGAGCTGTCCTCTTGTACATCCTGGTTTCCTCTGTCATCTCCCTCTCCGAAACTCATCTCCACTTCTTCTCCATTCTCATCAAACCCCTTCTTTTCGATTTCAAAATTCAGCTCAAAGAAATGGTCACCGATTACTACATCCAAATGTGAAGGAATCAACTTCGGATCCAACACAGCCACTAAAAAGCGCCCCAAGTTGTTCTTACGAGTAGCCTCCATGTCCACCGTTTGAGTACATCCTAGCATAGAACCGATAGCCCATAGATTGAGAAAAATCTTGAAGCTTGTTTCGGATTCCAGTGACTCGCACCCAAACTTTGCGAAGCAAAAAACCTTCTTCTTTGTCCTGCCATTCTTCAAACTGCATATGCATACCAGCAGGGACCCCATTACCTCGGACATCCATGCCACCGTAAGCAATGGATCGTTGTAGCTCAGCTTTGGATGGGAAAGTGACAATGAAAGAATTCACCTCATGCACTGTCGGCTCCCATTCCCACTTGCCCGGTATGAAACGTTGCAGCTGCCCTGTCACTTGATCTAAGGAGAGAGCACCTCCAATCTCCTTAACAATAGCTGTCTTAGAGTCTTTCTTGCTTGATAATGGAGGGTGAGGGATGTGGTAGACACCAAGACCCTGTATAGGATATCCCACAGCATGAGCCACTGGTCTCGGAAGCTTGAGCAAAGGACAACGATGGTTGACATGATCGTGTCCATCACAAATGACACAGTAAAGATCAACATTGCAGACTGTAGCCACATGAACCTTCTGCAAACAGAGAGTGCGCATTTTCTCCTTTCCATCAACATTGGCAACATCCCGGCTTCCTTCTGCTCCAGCCTCGTCAGCCTCTTTATTGAGTGAACCTGCCCTGGCCTCACCAAAAGCCGGTTCACTGCTCCCCCCACGAGCAGCTAGCGCATGCTTAGGCCCTGTCGCTGGCCCGATCTTAAGCACAGGCGGATTTGGTACATTGTCACCAGCATGAGCAGACGAAGCAGGGCCTTGGTTGCCTGCTGAACCCCAACCCGAATAAATTCCTCGATGCCTGGTATCTCCACCGCGCCCAGCATATCCAGTAAGTTCACCGCGACGAGCTTGGAAGTCCCTGCCACCGTGTGGCTTCTCTTTTGCATAGCAAACTGCAGAACCACAAGCTCGGCCAACGCAGCCCCCAGAACGGCCTCTCGCGCCATCACTCTCCGTCGTCCGCACTGGCTCGTTCGGCAGAGACGACGAAGCCGGCCTGCTAGGACTTGAACACCTCGACGGGAGATGACCCGCCCGTGAGAACAAAACATTCAGACCTGCAGAGAAAACGAACTGGGCTGCTCTGCCGTTATTTCGGATGATGACTGAGAGAGAAGGCCCAACATGGACCGGCCCAGGCACCAAGCCGACCGCCCGACCAGCCTTGCCGAGAATCCGTGCCTGCTATCGAGATTCAAAATTTGAACTCTGCCTCAGGGACGGAACCGTTGTCGCCGTCGCCGTCGGGGACGACCGCGCCGCCGCCGCCGTCATCTCAGCTGTTATGCCAAGCCCAACGGGTCCACCTCCTACCTTAACTTGAAGCAGCTTCTTCTTCGGAGAGACAATCCGCGCCTTAGCCAACGCATCGCCCGACGTGATGCGTGGTGATGCTCGCGGCTTGGGCAACGGGCCTCGCCATGGTTTCACGGTTGCCCGGTTCCAAGCCATGTCCTCGACCATTCTCGTCGCTAACAGACCACCCTGCTTGCCTGCAACACAGTTAGCCGAACGTACCTTTGGAGAGTACACGCCCGAGTCCTCTTGCAGATGTGCCTCTGCCGTAAGCAAGTCGTCAATGGTGTAACCTGCTGCCAGTTCGTCGTCCGATGCTAGCAGGTTCTCTTCACGCTCATAATCTGTTTCCCCCTCTTCGTCCGAACAGAGCTCTTCTTCCAGCAGCCAGAACCTTGAACCAGACACGCCCCGTCGCAGACCGGCGAACGGATCTGCTGGAGGTCTCTTCGCCGGAGCCGAATGACGCCAAGCACCCTAACTCCTAACGGTCCTCCTCTCAGGCGAACTCATCTCCCCTCTTGATATTTTTGTTATGGTGCTTTTTTGTGAACTGGCTGTAATATTGAGTGAAGGTTAAACAATCAGAATCTTGTCCTTTCTTAATGTTGCTGGTGCTTTTGTGCTTTTGCGTGCTGGTTTTTTGAGCTCAAACACTCCTTGCCAATAATTTGTTAGTTAAACAAGAAAACTTGTAATAATGCAATTAGAAATGTGGTCTCTATTTGTAGCTTGTGATGACAATGGTTGTTTCGTTGTTTAGCAATATTTCAGTTGCTTGGTCATTGAAATTCATATAAGGAAATATCAGAACTATACATATGAGCATTGAATATTATTGTGTTGGTGACAGTTTGCAATGGGTTTGACACATACGAGCGGTCGATACGTGTCAAAGTTCATTTAATTTTGAGATTAGTCAGTATACATACACAGTACTTTAGAAGGTGGGCATGCACATTCTAAGTCGCTTGAGATTAGGGTAGTCGATGGTTATGTATTTTTTTTTTAAGGTTAACGAGCTTAAATCGAGCCAAACACGAACTCAAACGTATGTAGGATTCCTTTTCCTCTTCTCGTTGCCAGGCATCACAAATTCGCGATACAGTTTCCCACTGACAGACCTTGTTGCCATATCGCGTGTGTGGATTTGGACCTTTGCGCCATGCATGTACTCCGTAGTATGCAGGATGTATCTTGACGCATGGGCCCACTCGCGCGGTTCGCACTTTGCAGGGCGCACGCACATGGCACATGGTTGCTTTCGTACCAAGTGGAAACGAACGGTAACAGGCTGTGGTCGGTTGCGGGTCAAAGCGCGACGTTTTTTCTCGGTTTCGCAGAGACTGATGGTCGGTGTCGCCGGAGGGTGTGCTCGGGAGGCGCACGCGTCCCGCGCCACGGATCCACGTCCCACCGACGGAATCCTGGACGGCCGGACCACCACGCTCGTGACTCGCAGTGCGCGCGCCGACACGCGCTCTGCCACCGGCCCACCGCTACTCCATCCAAATGCGTCGCGAAGTTTCGCCTAGGTTAAATTTAAAAAAAAACGATTAAAAACCCGCTTTGGTGAATAAAATTTTTTTAACCATTTTCTCTCTCCAGTTTTAAATTATTAACACATTGATTTTTAATATCAATTTTGATCATTTATTTTATTTAAAAAATTTGTTTCAATGTATAAAATTATTAGCTGTGATTTAAATTTCAGATAAATCAAATAATAAAAAAAATTTACACATCTGATCAAATTTTTTAATAAAATAAATAGTTAAAATTAATGTTAAAAGTCAACAATATGAATATATTAAAACCGAAGAGAGTAGAACTCTAGTCGTGATAGCTTTAAAAATTTAACACATTATGTGAAAAGTACAAGTGACTGACGGGTAAATGATATGTGGTCTGAATGTTAAATTATAAAAGCTTAACGATTAGAGTTTAAAAAAAATTAAATACGATGAATTCATGTTTCCTGATGATTTTTATGGAGCCTCTTTGCATGCTGTAGTACATCAGTTTGGCGCGGTGGTGCTTAACAGAGTTATCCTTTTTTTTCTGATGGGCTTAACAGAGTTATACCTGTTTATTTAGATTCGAGCTTTTGACTTTTAGAAACTGATGGTTAATTGCTGTATGTTAGAATAGTGATGGTTGGTTTTTTAATATACATTTATTTTCTCTACATTAGATTTATAAAACCGGTGAAAATCGATCGATTTTCTCAGTTTTCTGCTAAATTGGTCCACCTCGATTTCCTCGGACAACTTGTTTTTGGTTTAAAAAATTCAAAAATTCAAAAAAATTGAAAATCCAAAAATCATCGAAACAGTCGGTAAACAGGTCAAACCGAGCAGAAACCCAAAAAAACCAGTGAAAAACCACTCAAACCACTGTAAAACAGGAAAAAAACGGTGGGTAAACCGGAAAAATCCGAGTGATAAATCGGTAAAACTGAGCGAATTTCTCTCAAAAATTTAATTTTTGAATTTATCCCATTTTTTCAATTTACTGCAAAGATTTTTTTCGATTTTTGCGCAAACCGGTGTCAACCCTGCTCTACACACTGAAAGCTAGAAAAAAAACAACTCTGAACGAGCATTTGAACTTTAATTCATTTCTTCAAAATTTAGCTTTTCGTTCGTTTCTTCAAAAGTTAATTTTCAATATTTGAAAGTCAGATTTTATAAACATATTTATTGCAGCCTAGAGGTAGCTTCACTCTTGTACTCCCTGTGTCTAAAAAATTCAAATTTGGATTCAGTACTATTAACCTTAATTAACAATTTTATAAATTAATTCATTTAAAATGTAAAATAAATAATAAAAAATTATAACAAATTTAAAAAAAATAAAGTTAATTGAATAAATAAAGATTATGGTCAAAGTGGGATTTAAAATTAAAGTTTTTTAGGGAGTAATTAGCTTGCAGATGCACCGGCCGTACGTACCCTTTACGTAACGAACGGACCAGATCCAATCTCGCCGTTGCCGCGCGCGCCCCCTCGTCACGCGTTAGCATGTGCGACACGCTCTCCCATGCCGCATCGCGCGTACCTCGCCACGTACATAGAGGCCGGCAGCACGACGCGCCGCTGCCGACAAGACCTGACCCCGCTAGCTAGCTTCCCCTGCCATCACTCTCTTCCCCCGCAACAGTCTCTCATGGCGCCGCCGCGCGGCCTGTTCCTCCTCGCCGCCACCTTCTGCTGCCTCCTCGCCGCGCGAACGCCGCGCCCGGCCGCGGCGGACGACGCCGGCGGCCCCATCGTGCAGACGATCTACTACTACTCCCCGCCGCCACCGTCCACGCCTCC
>BCLG01001188.1:54348-75891 GCA_001602295.1 Zoysia matrella | reverse complement strand
TGCTGGGCGCCGTGGCCGCCGCGGCGGTTCTCGCGTGGCGTTAATTAGCTGCTCTTCGTCGAGGTCATCGTCATTCGTGTGTAAGCGTGCTGTGTGAAATATTACTAGTAGCATTTACAGGTGTGTGGAAAATTGGTTAGGTCCCTTCTGGTCCCCGTTCAGTTCAGTGGATCAGAAATTGCGAGATGCTTGTTCTGCAGAAAAGGCTATCGATTTTTGCTCTGATATCTACTCTGGAGATTGTTTTTTGTTCATGTGTATGATCTCGCTTGGGACACGGAAATTTAAGCTCATTTCTACGGGCAATAAACAGTGGTTATACCCATGTTCTCGCGATCTAACTAAACGATTTTGTGCAAGATCGGAGAGCAGATATATGTAGTGCCGAGTGTGCGATGATTCAAAAAATAATCATATAATCGGAACAAAGTCTTCGGTGACCACACTGTTGGAGGGTACCGAGGTCAACATCACGCTCTCACTTCTTCAATGACGCCGTGCAAATTGATCGTTAATTAGATCAGGGAGCTGCACTCTGAACTTCCTCTTAGCTTTGCATCCTATCATTCTTGATAAACGGTGTACTACCTCCATTTCAAAAAATAAGTATTTTTAAGTTTTGTTAAAGTTATTTTTTTCTTTCACTAGTAATATCTAAAAAAGTTAAAACAAATTTTAATATAAAGTTACACAATATAAAAGTTTGTTTCACGATGAACTGTGAAATATAATTTATAAATGATAAAATATTATTAATTCTCTATTATTAATAGTTAAAATTAAAATATTTTAATTTTAATCAAATTTAAAATTATTTATATTTTAGAATGGATAGAGTAATTAAGGGCCCTATGACAGAGCTCTCAATTTTTTATTTTTTGAACTCACTCCTAATTCTTCTGTAAAGTGATTCTGCGTCTGAAAATAATTCTTTTTATTCTCTAGGATAAACTCTTAGAACGAGGACGGAGGATCACTCCACAGAATCAGAAGAAGCTACTTTTTTTCAAGCTTCTAACCCCTCAGTTTATTTCAGAGAATTACTTCACAGAATCAAATAAGAATTACTTCTTAAAAAACAGTATTTGACAGAGATGTTTTGATTCTGACTAACAATTAAAAACTGAGAGCTCTGCCAAAAACACCTTAAGGCTCTATTTGCAGCTAGAATTTAATAAAAAATCAGTTTATTTTTTCTGTTAATAAAAAATAGTTAAAAAATAAGCTGTGAAACACAGCTTTTACTTTATTTCTATGAATAAACTGGTATGCCCAAACAAAACCTAAGACCACCCACCGTGGTGACCGATCTATCGATGCCGGAATGGATTTCTGGGTTCAAGCATCGACTCTACCCATTGTGATTGCTCCAACCAAGAAAGAAAGCATCAATAAATCTTCAAATCTTCATTCACCTGGTGTCTCAAATTTTTGTGTCTTAGTTGGTAGGAATCGCCGGCGCGAGGGCGGCGAGGAAGGCGGCGCACCGGATCTGGTTTCTCCACCATGGAAACGAATTGGGTCTCCCCAACGCGGATGAAGGCGTTTTTTCGTGCATCGATCCTACCGAAGACTTCGTTCCTATCCTGAGAATCGATTTCCTTCTCTCTCTTTGTTAAATTCACTGCCACATCAGCAAAAAGATGACATGGCATAGTAATTAATGAACATAGAAACTACTATTAATTTTTCATTGGGAGTGTCCTCAATGTTTATAGCTCCTATATCCATTGCGAATAAAAAGAGAATAAAGCATCGTTGCCCAATTGACTCTGGTTCGATATTTGAGGCACCCTTTCACTGTGTATGCTCAGGAACACACTTTTTTCAAGAATGCTACAAAATCGCTAGTAGTATTAATGCTGCTTTCAGCTAACCTGCGATGGCATGACCTTCGTGCAAAGGCTGCCTGACCTCCCACACCCCTTGTCATGGTTCTGGTTGAACGGTATGCGGTAGTTCACTGCAGGGCCAGAAACATTTGGATTGAGATCCGTGACTTCATATATTAAAAATAAAATTGTACTTTCACCGTCTCATTTTATAAGATGTTTTGAGTGTGGTCACATGGATTAAAAAAAATGAAAAAGATAGAATATTAAGAAACAAGAATGACAGAATTTTAGAAAAGTAGAGCATGCTACAATGTAATAGTATTTGATTTTTGTACGTACGGACCCACTCACACCACAACATATCTACACAATCTACAATGTATAAAAAGTGGCCCTAAGTAATTAAATATTTCTTAAAGTACACCACAAACGTTGTGCAGGTACGTAACAATTAGGACATAATAAAGTCTAACCATTGTGGAGAAGTTGCATCGATTATTTTTTAAGTATGCTACACCTGAGATATTAACATTGCGGAGAAAGTTACAACAACTACCAACTGACGCATGGCCCCATGCTAATGCCAAAATGAATAACAATCATTGTGGTTACTCCAGAGGTAGACGTACAACTACATTTAATTACTGTTTTGAGGATATTACTTCACATGCGACGGGAACATCGTCATCCTTTTGTTGCACCACGCATTAAAAGGCAGTACCTAAATTTTATTTTGAAATAAATCTGGACTAAGGGAACGCAACGTTCATCTTAGGGATCGAACGCTGGGCAGCAACTGCAACCCTTGCCACTCAAACTCATGTTTCGTCCGGACTCATGTCTCATTCATGTTTTTATAGGGTGCCACATCATAAGTATAGGAATGTCAGGTAAAGTTTGTATGGTTGGGGTATAGAAAACTGATGGATTTGTTTTAAGAATGAAAAAAATATACCAATTACTTGCTTTAGATGTGTCCTGTCTTTTTTATTAGGTAGAGCAGTTATAAAAAATTATTAATTAGTATTAGCAGCAATTAGATTTTCGTACATACACTTAATTTTCATAAGAGTTCTATGTGGACGTTAGAACTCCTATAGAATTAGTACAAAGACATGAAATACTATTAAATATTTGTGATGCTTCAAAAATCTAATTGAAAATCTCTGCTTTTTAAAAATTACAGTTTTTCTTTTCTACGTACACACTGTGAAATATCCTCAACAGAGATCAGTTAGACTATGTGCACACGGAAAATGCATCTAGAGTTATCTTTTTTTATTAATCTATCGGACAAAATCTCTCAACAGATACCTTTACAAATCTAACGCATGAGCTCTTTCGGATCATCCAGGTCTTTGGTCCACACGGACTATTGTCAGTTAACAAAACATAACTACCCGGAGCAAATATATGAAATCTAAAGAAAGTTGTTAAAAAACAAAATAAATTCATTTTAAGATTTATATATTATTTCTTAAGTTAATATTTTTTTAGACCGTAGCATGAGCACGGACATTGCGACTAGTACTCGTGAAATGTAACAGTTGATACGTCTAAGTAATGATCACAACCCCTTGTTCATCGAACATTTGAATGTTGGTGGAGTGCGATAACTTGAGTTCTTTTATCTAGTTGACAAAACATGTTCAACTATACTATAATAAAATGTTAACTGAAGATTGTATTTCATCGAGATTATTTGTAAATGTCAACTAATAAGTTTTCTCTATCTAGCATGTTTGTGAGGGAAACAAACAAGCACAACAACAAATTGATATTAGGGTGTTTCCCTATAGCAAGAAAAGTAAAATCAACTAAGAAATGATTGAAATATTATAAATGTTAATAATTAAAATAACACTCTATTCATTTATATTATTTTAATTGAGTTATAAAAAATCAATGAATCTTCTCCCGCTACAAGTGTAACTAGTTATTTTGATAAATTTTTAAAACAACAATAGGCTCGTAATGAAATTATTAATTCCAAAATACAGATTATGTAAGTAATAACACATCTCGACTCATCAGTTTTGTGTCCCCAACGCTCTGCTGCGAAAATTATAATGTCGACAAATTTTTGACCAACTATTTATGAAGGGACCGAATGATTATATGTGATAATTATTATTTGATGTCACTGGCTCACCTAAATAAAAATTATAGGTAGGGTCATAAAATATTTACCTGCAATATTTATTCTAATATATATATTATTTTAATACATACTTATTATAAATATATGTTATTTAATATATATAATAATATTATATTAAATATCTAGTTCAATACTAGCAAGAACTTTAAAACTTTATTAAAATAAGAAAAATACATTATCATTATTCTACATCATATCTAAGATCTCTCTCACAATCTTTGGTCGACAAGCCTTAAAGTTGGAACTTCATGAGAAGTTAGATAAGAAGTCCACTATTCATAATAGTGAGTAGTAAATGGAAGTTATATATATCTATACCAAAGATATAAATATTATCTTTATAAATATCTATAATACTTTGAAGAGTTAAAATTAATCTAAGTTATCAATATTCTAGAAAATTAGTTTTTTTTTCTCTACTAGTTTTTTACAACAGTTTTCTCTACCACTTAAAAGCACCTTTTTTTTTTCTTTTCTACGTCTACAAAATAATTTCTATCCCAAACTTCACCCACAGGGAGTTAAACTTCATGCACATAAATTGTCGGAATCACATATCTCGGGTATCTACGATTCTTGTCAATCAACAAACCCAACCGTAAAGAATGGCCCATCATATCACAAGCCGCAGATCAACTCCACTAGGTCGAGGCTCGTCTGACACCCAGGAGTTGGGCACCGCTCTTTCCGTTCGACCCCGGGTCGGGCAATCGCCTCACTTATCCGACTTCAAGATCGGGTAACCACCTTTGACGACCAACCCCTGATAGTATGAAAGATTTCTGACACTGTGTGGTAAGCGTTGTCCTACTGGACGGTGAACAAAAAACAGACCTTGTCCCTCCGGCACTGAACAAAGGATGAAGAGGAGGACAACGACAAGATGACGACCTAGAGCCTAGAAGCCATAAGAGAATAAACTTTGAGATGCTCGTAGCCCCACTAGTCAGGGGATCGCTATTTCTGTAGGCTCTAAGTCATGTAACCCCAGTCTAGTCCCTATATAAGGCCACATCAGGGGCCACTAGAGGGAGAATCGCACAGATAAATCGTAGAAACACACTTCACGCACTAGGGTTCTTGCTCCGGCGAGAACTCTATCACCATTGTAACCCATTCTTGAGCATATATGATACACCTCAACCCCTGAACGTAGGGTATTACGTCTCAGTGACAGCCTAAACCAGGTTGTTGGCGATACGAAATGCCGACAGTTGGCACGCCAAGAAGGGATGCGTCGTGTTCATCACTTCAATTCGTTGATGGCTTCGATCTTTGCCATGGTGGGGGAATCTTTGGTCTCCCACCTCCGATTTGGGAGCTTCACGGTTGCCGTCGCTTAGGACGACCGATCGTGGCGTGTTCCTATCTACGTCACCGGACAAACCTTTCGCTTCGGAAGCTTGGATTTCGTCGCCAACCAGAATGACAAACTGCACCTCTGAGCCCCGCGTGCTAAATGTGCGGCTCAACATTGCCATGCTTGCTGACCGCGACACACGGCACACCATCCATGCCAGACGACTGACCAAGAGTGACAACCACACCGAGTCGCGCCGAGAGCAAACTCCTGAGCTCTATGACCATCTACGGAGACGTGACTTGTCTCGGAATCATGGCCCCGATGGGGTTGGATCAGACATCCGCCAAGCGAGGTTCCCTCATCGTTTCCGCGCACCAACCAACATTGTCAAGTACGTTGGTGAGTCCAACTTGACTCACTGGCTTTAAAATTATCACCTCGCCTACCGACAGGAGAGGCGTACGATTTTTTCATCATACAGTACTTGCTGCTCTGCTGGTAGGTGGTATGTTCGCGGACTCGAATACCGCTGGTTGTCGGAGGCGCGTCGTCAGGAAGCAGTGCTGGTTGTACTTTGTCAATGTTGCAGGTGGAGTCGGGTTTGCCCTAAGCGATCTTGCGTCGTAGGGCTTGCTCGACGACGCTGGCCACTTACAGCCATGGGGAGAGGTTGCCGACTGCCATATGATCCAGAGGCATCTACTCTACTCCCATTGATGCGTGAAGCATGAAGCACTCACGTGCCAGGTCATAACCCAGTGGTCTATGAGCACGGTGACATCGGGCCACGCGTTCGGCATGCGTGGCTCGGAGATGCAGTTTGT
Source organism: Zoysia matrella (assembly GCA_001602295.1). Classification (NCBI taxonomy): domain Eukaryota; kingdom Viridiplantae; phylum Streptophyta; class Magnoliopsida; order Poales; family Poaceae; genus Zoysia; species Zoysia matrella. The sequence continues at coordinate 69,768 of BCLG01001188.1, read as the reverse complement.
CGTCTTGGTTTGCGATGAAATTCAGGTTTCCGAAGCAGAAGGCTTGTCCAGTAATGTAGACACGAACGCGTCACAATCGACCGTCCTGAGTGATGGCCACCTTGAAGCTCCTAAATCGGAGGTGGGAGACCGAAGATTCCCCCACCATGGCAAAGATCGGAGCCATCAACGAATTGAAGCGAAGAACATATGCATCCCCTACCTGACGCGCCAACTGTTGGTATTTCGTATCGTCGATATAGTAGAATTTGTGTATCGGAGAGGAATTTGTGCTCGTTTCTCATCGAGGTGGCCTAATCTATAGGAGACTCAACAGATTTAGCCTAGTTTGGGCCATCATTGAGATGTAATACTCTACGCCTAAGGGTTGGGGTGTATCGTATATGCTCGAAAATGGGTTACAATGGCAATTGAGTTCTCGCTCGAGCAAGAACCCTAGGGCATGAAGTATGTCTCTACGATTTATTTGTGCGATTCTCTCTCTAGTGGTTCTTGATGTGGCCTTATATAGAGACTAGGCTGGGTTTACATAGCTTGGAGCCTATGGTATGAGCGACCCTTTACGGGTGGGGCTGCGAACATCTCTAAATTTATTCTCTGATAGCTTCTGGGCGCTAGGTCATCTTGTTGTTGTCTTCGTCTTCGTACTTTGTCTAGTGCCAAAGGGACAAAGTCAGCTTTCCATTCACCGTCCAGCAGACAGCACCTGCCACACAGTGCCAAGAATCTTCTGTACTGTCAGTGGTTGGTCGTCAAATACGGTTGCCCGATCTTGAGGTCGAACAAGTAAGGCGGGTTCCCGACCCTGGGGCTGAATAGAAAGAGTGATGCCCGACCTTTGGGGGTCGGACGGGCGTCAGCTTGGTGGAGTTGATTTGCGGCTCGTAATATGATGGGTCATTCTTTATGGTTGGATTTGTTGATTGGGCCGGAATCGTAGATACACAGGGTATACGATCCCAACAAGTATAATGGTTTGGATAGGTTGTATAAACCCTAGTGGATGGTGAAATGAGCAACATCAGGTGCTCCAGTTGCGGTTCACAACTAATGCTGGGTGGTAATGACAAACATAAGTGAGAAGCAAAAAATGGTTGAGTCGAGGCCAAAACTACAATTTGTCTATTAAATTGTGGGTGTCAAGATAAATGGGTGAGTCGAGGCCAAAACAAAACCAGGAAAAACACAAGAATGGACTGAGAAGAGAGACGTTGTAGCTAGATTTAGGTTGTGCAATTTGTCAAATGTTTTGTTGTTCCATGGTAAAGAATTAAAGATAGACGCCATCAAGTGAAACCACTTATGAAACTACAACCAATTGCTTTCTTTCCGTAAGGAGATAAGCATCTAAGCATACATTTGAATGTTGAGATTATATAACGAATGGTGCAATCTTGAAGGCAAACATAATTTACATTTATAAAAATAAGGCCCCTTTGGAACGTAGGAATTTCATAGGGAATTTCATAGAAACCAGTTCAATTTCACAGGAGAAACATAGGAAACATGAATTTTTTTCTCTGTTCCAAAGGAGGCTTAAGATGTCATAAATAATATGCATACCTTAAGCTTGCAAGAAAACATGAATATAATGGTAACTTAAAATTTTTAAATGGCCAAAATGTTTCATTACCAGAAAAATGGTAATTGAAAAGTATAGGAATGGCTAGACATATATTCTGTCATCAAACTTCTATGGGCAGAATTCATGAAAACCATCATCCTAAGCTGAATACTCCTTCATGAACCATTAATGGCATATTCTCGTAAGCAAAAGCTTGAAACACATACTTGCAATTGTGCATAACAGTAAAACCATCATTCTAATCTGAATTCTCCTTCATGAACCATTAATAACATATTCTAGTTAGGAAAAGCTTGAAACACATATGATGAGGGCATCACTCCTTTAGATACACACAAAACTGCTCAAATTAGTATTGATGAAACTCACATATAACAGTTGAGATTAGAGATGAGCTTGTTCTTAAATACATGTCTTTCTTTCTTTAAGAATAGATTGCTATCTAATGACTTTATCATGATTAAAAAAACATTAAAGAACGTCAAAGGAAGCATGAAGAAGCACTTAGAGATGCTCAAGATCAGGAAGGCACGTTCAACACCAGAGGAGATCCAATCCAACTCAGATTCGACTCTGAGTCAGACTTTAGGAGCAACTTGCACTAAAACGAATGCCTCGGTCGCATACGAACTCCGTTTTGGACGTTCTAGATATAAATGAAAAGCTAAGGAGATAAGCTTTCCAACGGATCTAATCATGTATGAAAATACTTCTTAAATCTCTGGAGTATTGCCAAAACAATATGATGTCCAAAATCTGTTAGGGTGCTCATCTTTTGACTCTTGGATCATATATCTTTCTTAGGCCCATTAGTATTAGAGTTTGCTCTTTAAGTATATCTTAAACTCTATATAAATAGTAGCTATATCATTAGAGATAGGTTTTTGATTAGTTTCATCTGTTATCAAATACTTTCGCCATTTGACGGTTTGTTGGATTCCAACTTCGTGAGTTTTTCAGATTTCGCGATTGAGTTGCGTTCTTCCTTGTTTTTACTTGTGTTCTTCGATTCGCAGGCTGAGATTAGCCTTCTTGACGAGGTCAATCATGTGTGCACGGTTAATAATCAGAGAAAAAGTGGTGCTGTGATTGTGGGGTTTAAATCGTGTTGATTTGAGACCGGATCGATTGTGTGTTGCATCTCTACCAAATCGAGAGTTACCACAACCTGACAAAATATCAAAAACCACGTACACATCAACATACTTGCAATTGTGAATAATAGTATCGCATAGATTGAAATACCATACTCAAATCTATTACAAATAGTAACAATACCACAGAAATGAGAAATCTGATAGCTTGCTCTAAGTGAGTTCTGGTTTAATCATAGGATGATCCATGCGGAATTCACAACAAATGTACTACTTATTCTTGATTAGAAAGGTTCATAAGTTGCATACCAGCATTCACCTGTTCCTTCCTACCAGCTGTATATGTTGCAACATGATCTCTTCCCAGCAGCACATTGTCAGTATATCATCCATATCTATTTCGTCATGGTCTTTAGCCTATGTATCTTGTTTCCGTTGTTGACCTTGCAACACAACTTGATGCCCTTTCTTTTTTAGGAGTCCACTCAATACATCCTCTCTTGTTCTTAACATTGTCTTTCTTGCTTTCTAACAGTAGATCCCCCATTCCCTTTCTTTGATACAACAATCCATAGGCATTGCATAATGACTAAATATGCAACAACAATGTTAAAATAAAAGCAACATAGTTAAATTAAGAAGCTGATATGATTGCAAAGTGACTTGTAGATTGAACATTTAGGTATTGGATCTAACTATTTACCTTGGGGCTAATCGGGCCATTACGCTATACTAATGTTGTCTTTGGGCAACAATGAGTACATATCTTTGACTCTTTTGGATCGAACGAGGAATTGATAACCTTCAACCTTCACCAAAAAATACCATGATGATCACATATCTTTCTTAAGAATACACGTGGAACAAATTTGGACTCGTTTCGGTTAACATTACTCTATATCATCTAAAGAAAGGAGGTATCAGTTAAGGTTATTTCTCATAAAATTATTATTTTGAATTCAAACATTATCATGTGAACAACACACATACTATTGACTGTCGAGGTTCTTAATTACATATTAATTTATGGAAATATATTGATAAATAATTTTTCACTTAAGATATGATAATTAGTTGTGACAAACACAAACCTGTAAGTATTAGGTGCCTATTTGCCCAAACAGGCCAAGCTAAATGCATGGGTGGGCTCAAGGCACAATAGTTTTAGCCTGGCCCAAGCGTGGCAATCCATACTTGGGCCAGAAGAAAGGCAACGTGGACGTAGGGTTTTAGATACCGTTTTGATGAGGATATGTTCTCCTCCTTTACATCTACACATATTCCGGTTTAAGGTCCTATGACTTGCTCATCAAGTAAGTTCGCTCTTAAGCTCATGTTCAACTTATTTAGACTGTTGAAATTCGTGTACTCTTGTGTTGATTAAAAACCAAGGAGAAAACCAACCAGGAGATGGTGTCGCGCAGGCTGGATTTAGATCGCATGACTGCACCAACTTCTAACGCCTGCTATGACTTCATACAGGCTCTGTTTTGGGTGTTCAAGTACTTCCTGTAAAGATTATCAAGTCTACTTTTCAAGTGATCCCGCCCCACCTTCATAAAACATTGGAGTCAGTGCCAATCAACGTTTTGTTAAAGAAGGTGTCATGTCATCTCAACTTGGATCGTTGGCCCGTGTATCGAGTTGAGCCCATTAGGGGGCGTCTTAGGGTTTGAGGATGATCCCATCACCCCCTGGTCGTCCTCCACCCTAGTTAAAGGCCTCAGCCACCACCAAGAACACTTAGGTTTTGATAGATTGAAGTTTAGCTACCGCTACTGTGATTGCAGTGCGCATATCGACTTGACCGCCCGTCTTCTTGCCATGGGAACCGTACCTTTTATGTTTTCAGATTCAACTCATAATTTTATCTATAAATTTAGTGCTTGTTCATCTCGTTCTTGCTTGTTCTATGATTGCTTGCAGGACGATTGCCCTCCTGGTTGGTTTATCATGCTGCTCAAGTTCGCGCTTGCCCTTTAGAATCGGTGTATCGGTTGTTAAGGTGTAACATCGTGGACAGTTGTAGTTGGACCGTGAATGTCGCTTCTTTTCACGAATTGTGATTATCATCTCCATCGAAAGTTCGGGACCAAACCTGGCATCACGTGGCATTAGAGCTCAAGGTTGTTTGGTGAGAGATTTCAGATCTAATCTATTATTTACCGACACTCCAGAAAAGCCAAAAAAATAGCAGATTAAGTTCTATAATCTCATAGCCTTTTTAGCCTGTATATTAGCACCATATAGTTAGGGCTTGTTGAGTCTTCGGGTGCATCATCATGTTGAGTTGCTAGTTTTAGTGTCTAGTGCTTTAGAGTTTTGAATTCTTGTCACGCTCCAGCATCACATTTGAGTCCTCCAAACCCAGCATAATCACCATCCTATTTTTGGTGCACTACATTTGGTTGGTTTATGCACATCCTTGGATCAGATCTACAATAAAAGGATGAAATAAGCTTAGATTGAATTTGTTGGAAACAACAGATTTGGGTAATAGATTTTGTTGCGAATGAAAACAATCATATCTCTACGATCCGTTGCTTTCTTGTAACGTTTTAATACAATGTGGAAACATCTTCGTGTTAAGTTTCCAATGGATGCTCACTTGCCAAAAAAATTCAACCCGAACATGTCGGAATCACAGAAGAGATCTAGCATCTGCTATCTGTTATTGCATCTACTTTCATCCAAAAAAATAGAGAAAAAAAGAAAAAAAACAGAGAGGATTGTTTCTTCCTTCCATAGTGTTCTTCTTTGTGACCTTCATTGTGTCCTGGCTCGCGTCTCTAGCACAGGTTTTAGCCTAGGATCAGCACGGTACCGACTTTGAACGATTACTCAGCTTGCTTTTAACTAACGTGGTACTGGTATTTTTCTTATGTAACACTTTCAGCCATCTTATAGCTCCACATATATCTCACTACAGCTGGACATTGTTGTGCCGCTGTGCTGATACATTCGTTTTGTCATTGCCGACCTGTTGGTAGCCATCACCCTACTGTTGAGCAAGGTAAAAACATGTAAAAACTTGGTTGAGCAGGCTCGAGGGAAGCAGAGTTCAACACAGACTAGCTTGCTGTCATTTTTTTTGTTTGCTAACTATGATAGGCATAATCAAGAAAACGAGAGCTGGTAGCGTACATCGTCACCAAAATGTGCATATGCTTCAACATGAGGTAAATGATGATATTATGCATGTAGTCAGTTCACTAATACCTCTTTTTGCTAAGAAATTTGACCCTCATACTACATTGATTGGGAGATGAATGTAGATAAAGAATTTGATGAACATATCTTATCTGAGAAAGAAAATATTTACATTGCCTCTAATGCTTTAACTGAAGGAGCTTTGCTTGAATCTTGGAAAGATTTTAAACGACATTTTAGAAAAGTTTTTATTCTTACATACTATGTTAAACATTTGCTTACCAAATTAGACAACTTGAAGCAGGATAGTATGATTGTTAAATAATACTTTTATGACTTTAAGGTTTGTGCCATGTTTGTTGGCTTAGATGAATGCAGGAAAAGATACAATGAATAGGTTTATGAAAAGTCACAATTCTGAAATCTAAATTTTACTCATCTCTAAAACTTACTATTCAATCTCGCACTTGTATTTGCTTGTTTGTAATGCTAAAAATCAATTTTTATCGTCTAAAGATACAAGTCCTACTATATTTCAAGAGAGTAAGAAAAATGAAACACATTGTGAGTCCCTTACTCCATCTCTGTATACACATACTGCTCATGCTAATTTGCAATTGCCAATTGCTCACATTAGTATTTTGCGATCCTCCATAGACCCTCCAATGACTTAGGATTTGTCACAAACATCACCTTTCGTTTATGATTATAACAAATTGTGTGCGCAAATTTCTTTAATCCCAAAAACACAACTAATGCATGGGGATCGAAATGTTGCTTTCGAGAACACACTTGTTGTGGATAGGCCTTTTCATTACACTGATATTAATGGGAAAAAGTTAGAGTTCATACCTTCTTTTTTACTATTTTAAATATATTGAATTTGATGTTCCTTGTAACCTGAATTATTTAGAGAAGAAATTATCTCAAAATTACAGTTTGTAATATTTTAACAACTTTGTTTTTCATGCAATTGGTAAATATGATGATCTTTGAGATTTTTTAGTATTTAAAGAATTCATATGTACTAATCTAAAAAATCCCTTTGAAATGCTAAAACAGGATCAAACAACAATGACATGGATTAACACTAACAATGCTTTGCAAAGTTTCTCTTGTTTTGTATTCTATCAACAGGAGCAGCTCAGGAAACAAGAGAATTTGTTGTGTGGGCTAGTTACGTGTTTAGTACCACTCATCCCAACATGGCAAAAAGCAATGTTGCCTACTACTGGATCAAAGCAACGACGGCTTGCCATAAAGGAGAGAATAATGAGATTATATATATCTTTGCTCCACTACATGGCTATATCATAATACCCCCGTGGCCTCCACCTTTCATGATTTCTGGAGAACATGGTGGGGTGGCTGGTTTTACAATTTGAACTTGAGTCGAGGACGACTCTAATTCAAATAGGGGAGGATAATGAGGACATCAACACCATCAATACGTCCTCCTCCCCTACACCTACACATGTTCCAGTTTCAGGTCCTATGACTCGCGCCCGTGCACGTCAACTTAATCATCAAGTAAGTTTGCTCTTAAGCTCGTGTTCAACTTCTTTAGACCGTGAAAATCTATGTACTCTTGTGTTGCTTAGAAACCAAAGAGAAAACCAACTAGAAATGGAATCACGCAGGCTGGATTCAGATCGCAGGACAGCACCAACATCTAACGCCTGCCACAACTCCGTACGGGCTCCATTTTGAGCATTCAAGTACTTGCTGAAAAGCTTATCAAGTCTACTTTTCAACAAATCTAACCCCACCTTAATACGACATCAGTCAATGCCAATCAACATTTTGTTAAAGAAGATGCTGCGTCACTCTAACTTGGGCTATTGGTCCGTATATCGAGTTAAGACCATTAGAGGTGCGTACTAGGGTTCGAGAACGACCCTAACACCCCCTAGTCATCCTCCACCCTAGTTAAAGGCCTCAGCCGCCACAAAAAATACTTGATTTTGATAGATTGAAGTTTAGCCGCTACTGCTTCGCTTGCAGTGTGCGTGTCGACTAGACCGCCCTCTTTTTGCCATTGGAACATCACCTTTTATGTTTTTAGATTAAAGTTATAATTTTATGTAGCAATTCAGTGCTTGTTCATCTCGTTCTTGCTTATTCTACAATTGCTTGTAGAATGACTGCCCTCGTGGCTAGTTGATCACGCTTCACAAGTTCGCGCTCACCCTCTTGAATCGGTATATCGGTCACTAAGACGCAATGTCGTGGACTGTCCTTCCACCAATCATGATTGCAATCTCCATCGAAAGATCGAGATCGAACCTCGCATCACGTTTGGCTTTTTAACTTGAAATTGAATTGTAGTTTACATTTAGATGTGCAAGCTGAGACTTTTGATAGTCACTTAATAGTTTAAGCCTTGGGTTAAAGCTTCAACATATTCATATATGGCGATTTGGTGAAAACCAATCTACTGTAATAATCCCAAATAATAGTATACCCATTTTACTACAAAAAGGTATTTTAACTTGATCAATTTATACCAACTTGGATCTATATTTTTTTCTATAGGTAGCTTCTAAAGATTTTCTTAAATTGTTATCAATCTTCTCAAGAATCATATCTATGTTCAGTAACAACTGAGCAAATGTAATAAAAAAAGCCATCCACTGTTGGGTTGCAACATTTTCCGACATGTTACTCCTCACTCAATAGGGTGCAAGTTTTCTTCTTTTTTTTTAAGTAGGTCGGCCAAAAACTTTCTGAAATGAAATAACTCTCCTCTATGCTTATATTGTTAAGTGGATAAAATAAATTAAATGTTTGACCCAGAAATATCAATTAAGTATTACCCTTTGTTACGAATAGAAACCCATTCAGAGTTCAGACAGTCCCGTAAATTTTCAGCCGCGGATCTGCAACGACCATGGTTCACTCGGACATTCCACAGCCTCAACATCTGTCGCGGGCGGCACAGTCCTCTCTCCTGGAACGGCGGCAAGCCATGCACGCAGCGGCGGAAACAGTCCTCGGCCATGTAAGAGTCTCAATCGTATGGGGGACTACACGGACAGCAGCCGGTATATAAGCCCCTGCTGGTGCCAGTGCCACCCTTCATCTCACAGAGTCACCAAGAAGCACCACCACGTCACGAGGTCAGGAAGATTTCACCGCCTCCCCGTTTCGCCGCGACGCGTGCCATGGCCATGGACATGGCACGATCTCTCGCGCACCTGCTCATGTTCTTCTTCCTCCTCGCCGCACGGGACCTCGCTGGCGCCGCCACCAGCAACCTCGACGAGGCGTGCGACGAGACGCAGTTCCCGGACCTCTGCGCGCGCTCGCTGTTGGCCTACCCAGAGAGCCGGACGGCGAGCCCGCGTCGCCTGGCCGAGCTGTCCGTGCTCGCGGCGCTCAACGCTGGCAGGGAAGCGGTCACGTTTGCGCACTACGAGCTTAACAACGTCGACGATGACGGCCTGCTCAGGTGCCTCGACAGCTGCTCCGCCGACGTCGAGGAGGCCGTGGCGCACCTCAGCGCGCTCTCGAGGGAGCCCACCGACGCCAAGTTCCTCGAGGCGAAGGCCTGGCTGTCGGCCACTCTTGATGGCGCCGCCGCGTATGAGGCGGTCTGCAAGGACGCGCCCGTCAGCGACGTCAATGACGCCGCCGTCGCCAAGAGCGTCGAGTTCGACATGATGCTGCGCGTCACGCTGGACCTCATCACCGAGGCGTCCGGATCCATGTCCGCCACGGTCGCACTCGACTCCGCCAGATCGCCGGCGTATGGAGCGCCTTACGGGTCGCCGGCGTACGGTGCAGGGGGACCTTCTTATGGTTACGGGGCACCGTCGTACGGCGCGCCATCGTATGGTGGCGCCCGCAAGCCACGTGTTCCGGCACCGGCGCCGTTCAGAGGTTACGGTCGCCGCAGGCCGCGTGCTCCGGCACCGTCACCGTTCGGAGGCTATGGCACGCGCATGCCGGTTGCTCCCGCACCGTTGCCGTCCCGAGGTTACGGCCACCGCAGGCCGCGTGCTCCGACGCCATCTCGCAAGCCGTGTGCTCCAGCGCCTTCGCCGTTGCGAGGTTATGGCGCGTCCGCCCCCTCATATGGCGCGCCGTCCCCATCGTACGGTGCCGGTCATCCCCGTGCTCCGGTACCATCCCGCAGGCCGCGTGCTCCAGCACCGTCTCCGTTCGGAGGTTACGGCGCGTCTGCTGGCGCCCCCTCGTATGGCGCCCGCCGGCCACGTGCTCCAGCGCCTTCACCGTCTTACGGCGCTCGCCGGACGCGTGCTCCAGCACCATCGCCGTTTGGAGGTTATGGATCAGCCCGTCGCCCTCGCGCTCCGGCACCATCACCATTTGTGGCTTACGGCGCGCCTGCTGGCGGCCCGGCCTATGGCGCCCGCCGTCCAGGTGCTCCGGCGCCATCAAGAGGAGCCTCCCGCCCACCCCCTCCGTCCACGTTCTTCAGCATTTTCAATACCGATGAGACTGCATAAGCGACATGGTGCCGGCAGTCTTAGGTTCCTCATCTGAAGATTTTGTTCTTTTCGTGGCACCTTTAGTGTTAATGGTGAGTTATGTCGTTTAGATTTGGGTTTCTGTTAGAGCAGAGCAGCAGAAGTAGAGGCAAAAATAAGAGGTAGAGGGTAGCTTGGTAAGTACTGTAGCAGAGATGGTATTTGTTCGTTTGGCATGTCATTCGCTTCAATATCATGTAAGGCATGTAACAATAAATGTATTTTATTTTGAAGTGTGTACTCTCTGCGTTCTCATATTGTTGATGTCCATTTATTTTTAATACCATCTACGACTATTTATGGTATTTAAAAAATTAGTTTAAATATATTTTGGTAATAAAACAAATTATAACGAAGATAATTTTATAAATTTTTTAAATAAGATGTCTAGTCAAACAATTTAGAAATCAGAACAAACAAAATTCTGGCGTGGGAGTGAGAGGCTCAACATTGCCCGAATTGTGAAAAAGTTAACCATCAGGCACCCAACACAAATCAACCATAAATCTAATAGGGAAAAAAATCTTGTGAGCTGCTAGCAAAACTAAAGAAATATCCTTCAAAAGAGTAAACCTTTTTAGATGAAAATCTCGATATGCTTAGATGTAGATGAAAATTTGTGTTCTATCCCACCACAAACTTTCAAGTTCACCCCCCACCCCCCACCCCAAGTCCCACTCCCACGGAACGGGGTCACCTGCAGTGGCTTGATAAATTCAGGCAAAACACTGTAACGTGAATTTGATTCAATTCTTTGCCGTTGGATCTAGCAAAAAGGGTCCAGATGCAACCATAAATAGTACGTTACTACAGTATTTGGTAAAAATATTTCCCTTCCGAAACTAATTTCAATCACTGTTCTCTTTCTCACCTTTAACTGTTCCTACGTCAACAGTGCTCGGAGTTGATCAAAGTAATTCAGAGGACCTGGACTCCACTCCCACCTCGTCACCAGGATCCTCGATAGTTGTGATAATCGACTGATCGCTCATTGATGTGTGGGCCACACGCGTCATGTGCCTCACTCATAGGATCCAGCCCCCACACCCCCCCCCCCCCTCACGAGGGCTGAGGGGAATTTGCTAACAAATTCAGCTTTTTTCGACAATTCTAAATACATCAGCAGTTTATAAAATAATTTTTGTGATTATTTTTTTCGAAGAATTACTGATTTTACTTTGATCATAAAACTCTGTTTTGACTAAAGGTTTTTTATATGAGAAACTTGAAATGTTAAGTGTTTCCTGCTCAGTCTTCCATGATTTTGTTATTGCCTTTGCCTGTTATTGAGCAACAGGAGGTAGGTTTTCAGTGAGCTATCCGTGAGAATATCCTAACCGTGAATTAAGTTTCAGATTATTTTTCTTTTTGGGCGTGTACTCATCTGGTGACTGAGATCAGATCTCTTCTCCCTCAATCAATCAAGGAAATCTGATCATTACGCAAAAGGCATTTCAAATACATTTTTTTTAATTCCAGCTTTTAAACAGAATTTTTATCTTTCAAGAAGAAAAATATCTTGTACGTAAGACAAAAATTTCAGACATACATGCAATTCGTTTAAGCTTCACTGTAATAAGTTTCAGCCCTTGTTGCAAAAAGTTCAAACATGAAAATAAAAAAAATACATCAAAGTTTAATTATAGAGTTAATATTTCGACCTTACATACAATTGATTTGTTCCAAAAATCTGACAGAGACTGCAAGGTTTTAATTAATTGAGAACTAGCAAATCTGTGTATGTTATGTAGGTTATATCCTGTGTATGTTGTTTCATAGCCTCTGAAGCAATACACGCATTAGTCTATGGTTCGATAATGCATTGGCGACAATAGTTTAGATATACTATGCAAAAGAGTATCACATATTTCTCAAATTGTCTCTTAAATGGTGTTTCTGATTATTAATACAGTAACAACTTTTTGTACTATTATACCAGCATATTAAACTGAGTAAAAGAGGAAAAACATCTGGCCGTAATACAAGTGAAAGTTGTATAGAGTAAATGAAAACAATTTTCTATATAGTTGAAGGTCGAAGAAGTAAAATGTGAAAGTATATGATGATAATTAGAAATTTTGATATAGTTACAACATTTCATCCCTTTTTGAATTTTTAATGTTAGGACAAATAACTCCAGTTAAAAATGAATTAAATTTGTTGTCTTCGTGATAACAATTTTAAAATTGATGGAGTATATTTTCAGCCATGGCAATCTAAAACCTTGCCCGCCATTGAAATTTTTAGCCACATATTTGCATCCAGAAGGAAAAAATGTGGACGGACACATGTTGACATGTTGTGGAAGGCTCAGCAACTTCCACTCTCCTGAAACAGCGGCAAGCCACACTGCACCAAAGGGGCGAACATAGTCCCGTCACCTTTCCATTACACACGGTATATAAACCAGTGCAATCCACCCTCCCTCTATCACAACCGGGAAGGGAACACCGACAAACAGTTGATCGCCATGGCCGCGACTCACGCCCTCGCTCCTCTCCTCGTCTTCTTCCTCCTCGTCAACACCGCGCCTGCCGCACGGGTCGTCACCGACGCCGTGCAGGACGCGTGCAGCAAGACGCAGTTCCCCAAGATCTGCTTCGGCAGGCTGACGCAGATCGCGGAGAGCCAGAAGGCGAGCCCGCGGCGCCTCGCCGAGCTTTTCGTGAACATCACCGCCCAGGGAGCCTCCGGGATGGCCGCGTTCGTGCACACGAAGCTCGGCAGCGCCAAGGACGACGACGCCGTGTTCAAGTGCTACGACAGCTGCTCCGACGAGGTGGAGGAGGCTGCGGCGCACCTCAACGGGGTCATCCGCGAGCCCACCGACGGCAAGTTCCTCGAGCTCAAGTCGTGGCTGTTGTCCTCGCTCGGCGGCGTCTCCGCATGCGAGGACGAGTGCAGGGACGCGCCCCAGTCCAGCGACAAGGACGACGTCGTCAAGTACAGCGTCGACATCGGGAAGCTGCTGCGCATCACTCTCGACCTCATCACGGAGGCGTCCGGATCCATGTCCGCCGACATCGCCCTGCCGCCCTCCTTCGCCGGCGCTCCGTCGTACGGGGCGGCGTTCGGAGGCTCTCCCGGTGCGGCGCCCGGCCCTGCCACCGCTTCCTTCTCGCCGGAAGGCAATGCGGCGCCAGCGCCGTCCCTCGGGTTTTCCGAGGCGCCGGAGCAATCCATCGCGTCCAGCGTCTTTTCCGAGGGGCCGGCGCCATCCGGGGCGGCTTCCGCCGCTGACGCACCAGCGTGGGACGACGCTTCAGACGCCGACGCGACGGCGTGAACGACTCCGATGCGGAGGCATGAGCGACGCCGTCCCTCCGCTATTTCATAATGGAACTTCTGATTTCTCGTAGTATCCGTGATCCTCTTCTAAGAAAAACTAGTCAATTTATCATTGATTTTGAAGTTTTTTTTCATGTTTTCGGACATGTCAGGTCCTCCCTCTGTTCCACCATAGTGACGTTTAATATATAATAAAATTTAGTGTATACTCTCTTTCATTTTTATTTATGTGATGTTTGGACTGGTTGTGTAATATTTTTCTATTATACTCTCTTTGTTCTTTAATTGATATCGCTGTTGACTTTTAAATTTAACTGTGACTATTTGTCTTATTAAAAAAATTAATAAATTTTATATATTTTGATATAATTTGATTTGTTATTAGAGTTATCTTAATTACAACTTAAAATTTTACTTATTCGAGAAAACTTTTTAAATAAAATAAATAGTCAAAATTAAATTTAAAAATCAACAGCGATATCAATTAAAGAACAGAGAGAGTAATATATTTGAGAACAAAGAGAACATTTTTATGCCTTGTTTAGCTCGGTCGGAACTTGTTAAAAAAAACATCTTATTTGAACAGCTAGTGAAATGCTGCTAAAAAATAATTTGTTTGTTAGTTTATTTTGAAAAGTTATTGAACTAATAAACTGTGAAATAAATTTACTGTTTAATATAATTTTATTTATGTGAATAAGATATAAATAAAATCTTAGAAGTGAGAAAACTTATGCGGTGAGATTCTCACCGCTCCATAAAGAAATGTAATCATTCACAGACTCCCGGGCATCACACTGATGTCTCAAATAGTAAGGGTGACCGGTCAATTCTAATCGTCGATCTGGGTTTGGCCTTCGCCGCCCTGTCGACTGGAAGTCCCTCATGACTGATCACTCTCCTAGCAGCTCAGCGTGCGGTTCACCGTTGCCCCTTCCACTTGCCCTGGCCACGCATGGCTCATTGTCGCCCCCTAGTGGGACGCCTCCCCGGGCCACCTCGGTCCACTGGCAGCACCGGCCTAGAAAATATATCAATTCCTCACGCCTCCTTGCCGTCGTACTTCCACTGGGCCCCTTCTCGCTGTACATCTTGGGGCTGAGTACTGGTGTGCGATTGAGCACATGTAAACCCTCTTCATGCTTGTGGAGCTCTACGGAGAGCGATTTTTTGGGGATCACCTGACGGCGCTGGGATGAAATCATACTGTTACTTTAGGGAGCTACTAGTAGCCCTAAATACGACACACACATTTTTTTTACTTCTGTTAGAAATAATTGCAAAAAATGAAATAATTGAATAATCTGCTTTCAAAAGAAGGAATGTGGATTAGAAGTGCATAAGAGTGTGCGAGCTTGCATGTTTACTATGCTACTATGCAAAGCAGTTTCCACAAGAAACTTTATTATTTTTCTTTCAAAGGGCACAACATTTTTTTGTTCTGAAAGCATTAATGTTAGAAAAAGTTTACAGAAACATAACTGTTATTTTACCTGTAAATCCTTGTTGTGCATGTCCTAAGGGGATAATTCTTTATTAGCCATAAAAAATTTTTTGAAGTTCCTTATTAGCCACTCAAAAATTTCAATTTTTTTATCAACCACCAATGTTAACTATCTTTTTTTATTCACCACTTTCATCCATTGGATCTTCAAAAAGACTTTTTTTTTACTATATTTTCTCATTACCCATTTTACTAGACTTTATTGAAATCAATCATCTCTTATAAAATTCACATTCTGGCCCATGAGATTCAAAGTAAATAAAATGATTCAAATCAGATTTTAAAATTTGAATTTGAATAGATTTG
>BCLG01001188.1:38988-54141 GCA_001602295.1 Zoysia matrella | reverse complement strand
AATAGAAGAAATCAACTAAGGGTTCTTTGGAAAGCTTCACGAAGCTGATTCTCATGTAAAATCAAAAAATTTTACCAAACCTTTTGTTTTAAGAGAAGTGATTCTCTAAAATGAACTAAGTAGTTAGGAGTTGAAAAAATGTAGCTTCTTCTGATTCTGTGAAGCGATTATTTTTCTTGATTCTCATCGAGAATCAAATAGAATCACTTTCAAACACAAAATCTCTTCTTATTAGAAAATTACTTTCAGAGAATCTCAACCCAAAGGAACCTAAGTTTCGGCAGTCATTGTGGGCATGCTGCAAATACATCATCATATGTCAAGTAAAACAAGCACCATCGGTTAATCTAGGTAGCTTGATTTGTTGTATGAGGAATAACTCCAATTTATTATAGTAGAAAATGTCGTTCTCCTCATTTTCTAAGATAAAATACCATTCATCTATGCACCTCATTATTGTGGCTATATATTTCTTTCTTTTTTGTTAAAATTGTCTACGTCCTTCAAAGGTTCATGCTCTGCTACAGAGGACGTAGTACATACCCTGCCTCTGTTTCAAAATGTGGCCATATATTTCTTTCTTTGGTCTTTGATTTGGAGACTCTGCCATTGTTGAAGCTGTATCTCATCAATCTTCAGGTACATAGCAGCCTCCATTTTAATTTCTCAACAGTTTAAGACTTAATTTGATTCCCCGGGCGTATGCCTTCTGTTCAAGACAACAAGAGCAACTGCATATCTCGCTGAAATCAGCTGTTGTATTTTTGCTCTTAATGGAATATGAATCCTGATAATGGAACCATGTCGATCTAGGTGAGTGCCGTTGCAACGGAACGGTGGCTCCCGTGCGGCCTGGTCCAAACCCCACCAACCCCAAACACGCTCCAGCAAGCTCCGAGTCAAATCCCTCCAGCTCACTCGCACTCGCACGCACACTCGCTCGCTCACTAGAAGCTAAGCTCTCGTTTCTCTCGTCAGTCCGGTGTCTCCTGTTCCAGCTCCGCGCGCACATTGCCGTCCGACGCAATGGCGGCGCCTCTCCGTCTCCTACCGGCTCTCCTCCTCCTCCTGCTGCTGCTCCCGGCCACCCCCGAAGCGACGTCGTCCGCGCTGCTGGGCATCAGCTACGGCCGCGTGGGGAACAACCTGCCGCCGGCCTCCTCCGTGCCGCAGACCCTCGGCTCCCTCGGCGTCGGCCGCGCCCGCATCTACGACGCCGACCCGGCCACGCTCCACGCCTTCGCCAACACGGGCGTCGAGCTCGCGGTGGGCGTCCCGGACGAGTGCCTCGCCGCGGTGTCCACCCCGGCCGGCGCCGCCGACTGGGTCCGGTCCTTCATCCAGCCCGCGCTCCCGGCCACCAAGATCGCGTTCCTCACCGTCGGCAACGAGATACTCACCAACAGCACGACCCTCTCGCGGTACCTCCTCCCGGCGATGCAGTGCCTCCACGACGCGCTCGCGAAGGCGGGCCTTGACAAGCAGGTCGCCGTCACCACCCCGCACAACCTCGGCGTGCTCGCCACGTCGTACCCGCCGTCGTCGGCCTACTTCCGCAAGGACCTGCTCCCGATTCTCTGCCCGATCCTCGACTTCCACGCTCGCACGGGCACGCCCTTCTTCATCAACGCGTACCCCTACTTCGCCTACGCCGCGGAGCCCACCCGCATCCACCTCGAGTACGCGCTGCTCGAGCCCGGGTACCCCGGCATCACCGACCCCGTCTCCGGGCAGCACTACACCAACATGCTTGCCGCGCAGGTGGACGCCGTGTACCACGCCATCGCGGCCGCCAACAGCGCCGCGGCGCGGTCCGTGGAGGTGCGCGTGTCCGAGACGGGGTGGCCGTCGGCCGGGGACGCCAACGAGACCGGCGCCACGCCGCAGAACGCCGCCAAGTACAACGGCAACTTGATGCGCCTCGTCGCCCAGGGGAATGGCACGCCTCTGAAACCGGCGGTGCCGCTGCGCGTCTACATGTTCGCGCTCTTCAACGAGAACATGAAGCCCGGCCCGACATCGGAGCGTAACTACGGACTCTTCAAGCCCGACGGCACGCCGGCGTACTACCTCCCCTACCGCCTGCCCAAGGACAACACCAACACTGCCCCTGGCGGCTCCGGCAGCTTTACCGGCATCAGCGGTGGGTATAACCACGGCGACGGTTCGGGGGAAAGCGGGTACTACAGCATCTCGGCCGCCGCTACAATGGTGAGCTCTGCTCTCCTACTAAAATTTTTCTTATTGACCATTGCTTTGACATAAATGAGCGATTTAAGTAAAGATTAGCGCAACTTATTTGCTTGTTGCAATGCGAAGTTGTTTACTGAAAAAAAGAAGTAAGCATCTTTGAAGGGATTACATCATGCTGGATGCTTCAATTAGATCTAATAGGATTAGGGAATGTCCTGACTAGGCAAATAAAGGAAAATATCAAAGGTTAGACCATTGTACGCGACAATTCAAGAATTAGTTTTCTGCATAATCTTAGTTACCCACAAAGTAGAAGTGCATCTTAACGTTTCACATCGCTATCGTTCAAAAATCAGCATGATCCTCTCTGTGTTCCAGCCTAAACACAAACCTGATGCTTACTGCCTACGTAACTGGTTTTGATAGCTGTGGCCGATGCGATAAGCAGTCCACAAATAAAACGAACCTATTTTTCTCTGCTAGGAGCATATCAATCACATGATTCACAGAGTAGTAACTTGCAGTCATAAAAGGCAAGAACAAGTCTTCATTGACCTATCTGTCTGGCATCTTCCCCTCTGGAATCTTTCCCCGTTACTATTTGCTCATCTGCGGAGGGAGGTCCTCACCATTGTCTGTGTTCTTGCCAGGGTTGGTGGACGCGGACACAGGCATCAGGGGCAGCATGTGTGGCTGTCCTGGCGATGGCATTGTGACCGTGAGCGGATCAAGTGGATCTTATTAGAGAGTCAGCTGCAGCTGCTAGCTGCTGTTCTGGACAAGTGGACAGTGGCATTGATCATGGTGGCACACCTCATTTCTTTCTGCCTTGTCGCTTGCTCCCATGTTGCTGTAATTGAGGCGTCTTGTAACCTGGTGGTGGTAAGCTAATGACTTGGCCAGACTAGCTTTTCTTTTTTTCTTTTTTCGAGTTATTTTTAGACTCTTTTTTTGGGAGATCATCAGTGCTAGTGGAATGAAGCGTTCCAGTCCAAACTGTCTGGAACAGTTGCTGGCTGAACAAGGGGAACAGCCAGCAACATGGGGCACCCTTTTGTTTGAAAGACATCCAGTCTATATAACTCGATGGCGCCTGGAATGAACTGTGACGAATAGGGGGGAATATATGCTGTGACTTTTGCCTGTACGCTATCCAGTCAGCGCTTTTCCAATCAAGGGGTGCGGGGTTTGTGTTACGAGCGTCACTCCGGCTGCCTGCCGTGAGGGGCGCCCTCCGACCCACTGACGCTAGTCGGACGATCCGGTTCCTTAAAAGGGGTGCTTCACTTTGTGGGAGTACTACTCAGTATTGCAGAAATTACATTTTAGAGAAAAGAGAAACGCCTAGGTGATTGTGCTAACAGTAAAAAAAAAAAAAACTGGCTGTTTGGAACTTTTGATCCGGACAACGGTCATCTGACCTGAAGGGCCCTCGTCATCAGGTGTAAACTACTGGAAAGGTGAAGGAAGCTGAGCCGGGGTGAATCTTTGGGACGAGATGGGCGTTCACGTGCGCTGTCTGCTGCTGCCTTCACCTCTTTCCTTTGTGAGGAGTTGGAGTAATTTTTTTGTTGCCCCCACTGTATGGAGCAGCGTGATCAGTGTAATCAGTGCTCTGGATTGCTGCCTTGTGCTCTGTGGAGATGTGGGGTTCTGCTGCTGGACACGCACAGATCTGCGGAAGGCCTTGAGCTTGTTGCGCGCCATGAGTGTGACAGGGACCAAATTTAACCATTTTCCCTTTACCTGCTCTGCAAGATCTCTACGTGGGTGCGGTGCGTATTTTTCCCGTGCAAAAAGGTGTTGCCGTATGCTTTGCTTTCTCTAGTTCTATTTCATTTTGACACGTTCACAGATCACCACGTCGTACAGTATCCTTGCACCATTACTCGTTGAATGAAGCCCAAAGGAGGTGCACTGCACCATTCCTAGATGAATCCAATAGCTTATTTCAAGCATTCCCCGACGATTTTTACTACAAGGTGCTACCGATTCATATTGTCTTTTAGTAGCAATATAGATTGGTCTTTCTTTGTGATTCAGTGAAATCCAAGAGTACGTTTCGATTCCGACTGAATGCACGGCACCAAATAAATATTAGCTAGCCGGAGCACACCGGCACTTTGGCTAAAGCGGATTTTTTCACCTTCGCCGTTGTCTAGTGAGTCAGGCAGCCGTTAGATTACACTCATCTACGGCTCAGGTCGAAACTGAGTTTTTTTAGGGGGGTCTCATTGAGGACAGGATGGGCTCCGGCCCACTCTGAGATTTGGCACGAGGTCTCCCACCCGGCACTAATCCTTGAGGCTATGTTTGGGTGCACACAACTAAAAAACATGTGGGTTTCAATCTCGAAGGGACATTTTCGCCCGTGCATGCCGTCCCCTCCCCACCAACGATATAAATACCCCTCAAACGAATTCCCGGTGATATATTTGGGTGAATTGAGGTTGAAAATCCCGAACATTCAATATTAATTCAAAAAAATCAGAATCACATCCTTGCGGACATTCCAAGGCCCGAATTGGAAGCCACAGAAGCAGTGACAAGGTGTTGCGTACGCACACTTCAGATCAAATCTAGTGAGAAGTCACTGGCGTTCAAGCTCATGACGGGAAGCACCAGCGGCACCAGGACGGTTGCGAGGCGGATGCCGACGGCGTGTCGCTTGCAGACGTGTACCCCTACGGCGTTGTGCTCAAGTCGGTGGTGGCACGCGTGTCGCGGGAGTAGCTCCGTGCGGTGCGCCGGCGGCCGCAGTGGCTGCCCTGGTTCATCGTGCACCTCCAAGGCCGCGCGCCAGTCTCGGATCCGCCCCAGGGTACGATCCCAACTCGGCCATGGGGGTCACCGTGCCGCCCCGGCAAGCCGTCGCACGTCCGCCTCTCGCGGTCGCCGGCGACCAGCTGGAGACTCGACCTCGACATGCTAGCCATGTGGCGCGTCGACCCGGTGTTCGCGCCGCAGTGGGCGACCACGTCGTCGCACTCGGTAGTGCGTGCCGGCTAGCGCTGGCAGAGGGCGAGGACTCTGTGGTGGTGGAGATCCACGACGAGGGAGGCTGAAAGGCCTGCAAGCTGATGCCGAACGAGCTCGGTAAGTGCGCGGCAGCGTCATGACTCTCGGTGGCAGCCATGGAGCAGCGGGTATACCAATCCACGGAGTAGCAGCGTCATGGCTGGGGCCGGGGCAGGGGTTGGTGGCGCTGTCAGCTGGTGTGAGGAAAAATGCTTCGGTGTGCAGTCGGCGCCGGCGGAGAAGATGCGAAGCAAGCGTCCACAAGCGAGCTTGAGTGAGACGGGAAAAAAAAAATCGGGTTCGGAGGAGTTTTTTCTGTTCCCTGTGGATTGGAGGGGGAAGGGGTGGGGGTGTCCTGTGAATTTTAGGCCCCATGTGGCATCCAAAATGTCGTCCAGTTTAGGCGGGGGAGAAGCTCCAGGGGCCAAATTCTATCCAGGGAATGGGCCGAGATTCCCCTGGGGATTGAGGTTGCCAAACAAGGCCCGAGTGTTTTCTCGATAATCACAGCAATAGTTTGTAATTAACATTTTCCTGCGAAAGATAGCTGGTCCGGCAACTGCGTCTAGCAGGCTTCAGCTCATGCGTGCGCTTGTTGTTCCTTCGTGGTGGACTGGCTAATATCTAGACGGGATAGCAATTAATTACCAAGCAATAGAGCAAGCACCCGGCCCAAGCTACTGAGCGTTGTAAGCAATTGTGGGCGTCCTGCACGTTTAGTATTTGAAAAATATTACTCTCTCCATTCCAAAAATAAGTATTTTTTTTATATTTTCAAATATCCCTGACCATTCGTCTTATTCTAAAAAATTGTGACAAAATTATTAATTTTATTATAAAATGATCCATTCTTAGAAGTATTTTGAGCTTGACTTATTTATTTTTTATTTTCATAAATTTTTGAATAAGATAAATGGTCAAACGTCAATTTTAAAAAGTCAAAAATGTAACTTATTTTGGAATTGAGGAAGTATATTCTAATTGGATTTGAGAGAAGTTTAGCTTAGATTTTACTCATACTTTATGTGTATACCATAATAACCTGCTAATTTGTTACTATTAAATTGGTTTTTGTACCATGCACTAACCAACTTACACATATTTTACAGAGTGAAATATGCTATGGATCCTTGGACTATTCAAATCATGTGCACTGAGTCTAATTATGTTCTTAATCTCAATTTCATTCTGTTCATTTTAGTATTTTAATATAACATGATCTAACAATAAGAAAAAAAATCAAATTCAAATAGTTATGATAACTCATGGTGTGGGAAAGTTTTTTTGATCAGCCCACTCTGATTTCAAATCCTAGCTCCGCCACTGGGGGGTCTCTTTGTCTGTGGAGGAAACGGGGAGCCCCCTAATAACGGGGTCGGGTTCCGATTATCCCGCACTTTGGCGACCATTTTGCTCACCCCCTTCTCACATGCGTGTGGGCGCACAAATCAACTACACTACCACACTTGAATGTGAGCTCACCAATTTTTGGAAAGGCGCTGACGCTAATCCAAACACACACCAAATCAACGGAGCACATGGGTGAGCCAAGGTTTACAAAACCATTCAAAATCGATTGGTTTTCGCGGTTTTCAGTGAAACCGGTTTGATTTGATCCGGTTTCACCGGACGGCCGCTTTCGTTTTAAATTTTTTAAAAAAACTAAAAATTTGAAAAATTTGGAATACCGAAAACCGATAATCAATCGATAAACAGGTAAAACCGAGAAGTAAACGGTGGGTTTCAAATTTTGAAACTGAAAACTAATAAAACCGAAGAAACCGATCGATAAACCGGTGAAACCACTTAATAAAACGAGAAAACCGACTGATTTACTGCAGCACTTCGTTCAAATTTTGATTTTTTGGTTTGGAGCAGTTTTTGACTGGTTTTCATGGTTTTTTGTCAAACCGATTGCGACAGGTTTTAAGGGTTCAAACGAAATCCAAAACCCTGGGGTGAGCCAAAGTTTGGCAGGCTTCACGTTGTCATGCATCCAAACGCACCACAAATCCCACTTACATGTGTGTGGGAGGTAACCCTAACATGAGAGCTTATCCATTTCGTGTTGGCAGACAGGAGAGGTTCGTTGGTCAGTGTTGTCTTCCTTTGTCCTTCTCTAGTCCATCCGTCGACGTCATACGCCGCCACCCCCCACCCTCTACCGAGCTTCTCTAGTCCACCACCTTGTCCTGCACCTGCTATCTGTGGCTCCCCCATTGCCTACATCTAATCCACACTGCCCCTCGACCCCACCTTCTACTGAACTCTTGTAACTTGACGCCCCGCCCCAGCTCCTATACCACCACCCAAGGTCGGTGGTGAATTGTTGCCCTCCCGCACAGCCCCATCACCATTGGGCCATGCTCCCTCTGCTCTTCTAAGTCCGATGAGAGAAGTTTAAATAGTACAAACCCATGAACAATAAACGATTTTACTGGCCACTCGATGGTAGGTAGCTACATGTGGCGACATTTGGTTTGGGTGCGAGGATGAAGAAGTATAGTTTGCCAAGTGGGCTGAGCCAAATGGGACGGCATGAGGCTAGCAGGTCCGGTCCTAAGATTTTGGTCGTCTGGTGCAAAACATAAATTGAGGTCCTTTTTATATAAAAATTTTATAAAAAAATTGTATCATTTATAATAAATTTATCAATTGATTTTTACATATTATCTTAAAATAATCAATTTTATCTACCAATTTATTCTTCATTCATTACAAGTAAAGATTACTGAAAATTAAATACGAAGAATCACAATATCGAAGAGCTAAAGAGAAGGTGGTTAGCATATATGTCTTCTCGCTTATGCATTATATAGAAAAATTATCATATGTGATGAATTTATGCATTTTTTAACAAATACAACTATAAAATATTATTTTACTTATTTATAATCATTGTATTGGACTAATTAATTGAATAATATTGAGTCAATACATGTATACATTAATTGGAGGGAGGCCTCTTGGATTTGAGGGCCTGAAGCCAGTTCTCCACTTACCCTCCCCAGGGCGGGCCTAGAGGCTAAATGGTCTGGGCTAACTCGAAGTATGACATGAGTCATGCCTAGGCCAAGGCATAGGGTTGTTGGGTCAACTCAATCACGACCTGTTTAGGATGGTCAGACTAGTCACAATGCTAGGTTCCATGTAGCCCTTGAAAGTTGACCTAGCCCGACACGACTAGGTAAGCTAGTCAGTTATTTAGCGGAAATTTCACGGTAAACTATATGTAATTTGACTTATTTATGTTTAAAATTTAAGATTTCAAATATTATATAATTAGTGTTCAATATTTTTTCTCAAAAAATGAAGTTTTTTCTTCTGTACTTGGACCGGCCCAGCCCATGTAAAATAGACATTGTGATTGGGTCGAAAGAGCCAGCGCGACACGGACTAATCAATTAATGGGTCATGTCGGCAGCTATGGAGCTGGCCCAAGCCCGATCAGATCAGGCTATGCCGACCGGCCCAACCCGTTGGCTCCCTACCTAACTCCATGCCGCTACATCCATCATTCTTCATCAATTCTACCATAAAAACGATGATTCGCCAATAATTTAGACTTAGAATTTGATACTAAATTGTATTTCTTTTTTGAAGCTCTTTCATAACACTTAAGCTCCATTTGATATAGATTCTTAGAAAAATAGATTCTTTAAAAAAATAGTTTTTTAAGAAAAAAGATTCCTTACAAGAAGCATTTTTTAAACTGTTTGATAAAACGACTTTTATTGTGGTCCCAATGTATAAGTGAGTGCATAAGTCACAAGAAGCTACTACCTCCATCAACATTTCTATGTCCTTCTTTGGAATGCAGGAATTTTTATAGGAATCTCAAAAGAATTTCACAGGAAAAACACAGTAATTCTCGCATTCCAAAGGATGCCTAAGTTTAGATAAAATCAAATTTGTTTAACTTTTACTAATAATATCTAAAAAATTACAATTTTTTAATAAAAAATATAATTTTATGAAAGCTTGTTTCATGATAATTTCAAAAAATATAATTTTTATATGATTACACATTATTAATTATAGATTAGTAATGGTCAAAGTAATAAATGTTTGACTTTGACTAAATTTAAAAATGCTTATATTTTAGCACAGAGAAAATATATTTTTAGTGATTTTGCTTCTAATACAAACTAAAGAAATGCTTCTTAAAAAAAGGGATAGAAGCACTTCTTTTAAAACTATTTGGTGAGCTTTTTATAGAATTCAGAGTAAAAACACTTTAAAATCCATGACAAACAAAACAAGCCCTTATATTGTCACGTTACAGCCTCTAAACTTATGTCCTTTTGTTTCTCATCATCTAATGAACCAATTGGAGTCAGTGTGAATTGTTTATCCCCAATTTAGAATGGCTTTTAAGTGTTCTTACAGCGTTCTTCCCATTGCTACTGCCAATAGGACCCACCTGACAGTCACAGAAAAGGAAAAATATTGGTCGATGCGATAACGGGATAGTGAGGCCCTCTGCGCCGCGCGGTGACTCGGCCCGTGACGTCAACCGATGCTCGTGCGGCCGAGGTTCCCGGCGGCACAGCCGCCGGCTCCGTCCGTGAGCCGCGCGCCGCAGATCGCGCCACTGCCCCTTCCCTGGTACCCTGCAACCCTCTACTGCTCCTGGAACCGCCGGAATCGCTCGCCACGGGGTCCTTTCGACACCGCTGCTGACGTTCCCCGCAGAGGCTCGCTCCCAGAACCGGAGGAGCGTGACCCGCTCCTCCTAGCTGCCCTCCGCGCTGCCCACCTTCGTGACCTGGAGTCCCGCCGCCCAGGTATATTCCTGATCCGGCGTTTTGACTTTTTACCCCTGTTCTTGATCGGTTGTGTGATTGAATCGTTAGTTTGGTGAATACTGCCGCACTGCGGCGCTATTTGTTCGACCAATTGACGCAAAACTAAAATCTCTCTCTTGAAATACCCAAAAATGAGGCAATAAAAAAGAGGTAATCTTTCTCGCTTAGGAAAGGTGAAACCTTTGTACTTCATGTGTTAATAGTCTTCATCGCGGAAAACTCATATAACAAACAGATGTTACGCATTTCAATCATAGGTGTAGTAAGAGGAAGACATATTCGTTTAATATTTTTTGTACTCACAATTTGTGGTTCAGCCGATACGACCACAGGAATGTGTTTACTGGATGATGCAGTGGGTTTTGTGATTGTTTTGATTGAAATATAGCAATTTTGCATGAAGTGGGTGAGGTTTAAGGAAAAGATAATTTACAGCTATATTTATTTTTTTTCTATTGCTTCTTTCCTCAGTCATTGCTGTCTGTTGTCATCATTCCACTATTTTGATAGGGTGTATTGTTTATTCTCCTGCACTTCTGCAAAAACAGTACATTCTCTTTTTTTTTTTTTTGACAACATCGCTACATTTACTGACAGAGCGTTTTGATAGCAAATGTTGCATTAATCATCATGATCATGAGCATTGACATCAGTCATTCAGTAGTCATTTAATCATACAGAAAATGTTACTTTTTGAAGCAAGACAAACATTTATATATCAATTAATCCTGATATACTCTTTCATTATAACGTTCCAATTGTTATCTTTATTATTGTTTCGTTTTCAGGCCTACAGAAGTGTCCTGACTTGTTAGGTGTATGTTATTATGCTTGCAGATCCACTTTTCATCGACCCGTACGCTGCTGTTTTTGTTTCGCATCAAGATATGGATTACCTAGCTTCACATGAAGTGCCTTGTCCAGACCGTTATAGGCTAGCAACAAGATATATTGATGACAAATTGCAGAATTTGATAAGCAGTTCAGAAGATATTAGACAGGTACTACAATCAAACTAAGCATTATGCTAGACTTTTCTCCATCCAAATTTTGGAGAGTTTTCTTGCTCATTCCTTATAGATCGTTCTGCTGACAGATGGAATGGACACTCGTCCATACAGGCTGACTTGGCCACGGTTATCTGTTGTGTATGATGTGTCACCTGGAAGAATCTTCAGTACAGCAACTCAGCAGCTCAGAGGTTTAACATAGTTTTGTATCATAGTTCTTCATTTCATCTGTTTTAAAGAACTGGTGATAGGCTTTCCCCCGTTGTTTGTGCTGTTATATCTAACATAGTAACATATGAATCATCACTTCATTCTTGGCAATTTTAGTTTTACATGCAGTATCTGAACTATTCCAGTTCTTCATTTTGGCCGCTGTAAAAATAATTATTGACTTCAGCCTCAAAAATTGTTCTGCTTTGTCTAATCACACCATTCCATCACTCCAAAGAACAGAGGCAGTGATATAAAGCTTTTGGTTGAATGAATCAATTATTTGAAAACAGAGGTAGCAAGGAATGTTACTGCAATAAGATCAAGGGATGTTCTCATTTTCTATTTATTAAACAAGCATTTAATTAAAGCTTCATTAGAAAATGCCAAAAGTTCTTATGCGTTTGTTCTCTGGTATCATAGGAACTGGAGCAAAAGTATCAAGAAATTGTGTCTTGGTTCATACTCCTTTTGAATCGCCTGATTTACAAGAGAGCTTGAGCAAAAATGGCTTCAATGGGAATAGGCTCAGCCTGTGGGTACTGCAGGTAGTTAACTTTACTGGTACACATACCAAATTGTCTGTTCATTTCCTTATTCTTTTAATCAATTAAAGGGCAACCTGGCGTAGCTCTCGCTTGCGCATGGTCTGGGGTAGGGTCCGACCACTTTGGGTCTTTTCTCCGCTGCCTTTCCCTACATTTCTGCGGAGGCTGTTACAGGACTCGAACCCATGACCTGATTAAGAGAAAATCCCTGTCAAATAAATCATCTTTTGGATATTTTCCTAGCACGTAAGGCATCTTTTGGTAGTTCAGGACATAAATTAGAACTCTACTTTGCTATTGAGGTGCAGTGAGTAACAGCAACTTGCAAATGCCGGATCAATTATGTGCTATCAAGGTGCAGTCAGTAGCTGGCACTAAAGTATTGTGTGCTAAACTGTACCACAATAGCACAATAGAGTTCATGGTAAATTTGTACAAACATCATTTCGAAACTAATTAATTTTTCAGTGTAGTCATATGAGTGATATTTGACAGGGCATACTCCAGAGATTCTATTGCTTTGATCTTTTTGTCATTGTTTGCAGGGTTTACCTCTGTCCACTCCCACAAGCTTGGAAAACCTTTTGCATGTCATAAGCAGTTTAGCGATGAAAGGAAGTATCATTATAGGAGAACTGCCGCATTTTTCAGATTGGACTGGGTCAGCGGACATGGTTGATTTAATATATACTACAATCTCATCTGTCGTTTCAGCCTGGATTATGAACGCTGATTCCCTTGCCCTACATTGCACAGGAGTCAGAAGAGGATAAGCTAGAAAAGCGTTTCTTTACTCAGGGCTTCCGAGTCAACTTTGTGCGCTATGAGAATGTTGCGAAGGATACTGGCTTGCATCTAGCTCCCTTGTGGGAACAACATGGTGGAGTGCTTTTTGTTGCAGAACAGCTGCGATTTTCAGATACACAGGTATGCCTATGAAAGTATGAACAAGTACTGTCACGATTCTCAAAGACTTAATCTGGAAGTTAGCATGTCATAATGTATTATATTACCACCTGATTTAAATTCCATTTTCAGAACGGTTATTTTATTCTGTAGCTGAACTTCGACTAGTTACAAAGGAAATCTGAATCATATGTGTTCCAAAATTTTCCTTGACATCTGTCAATTAACTATCTAACTTCTGCAAGCACCTTAGGGAAAATACGTGTGATTGAAGGCCTATTTTTAACTAATATCTCTGATTCAATATATTCTACCAAGATAAGTCAGAATAAATTAATGTGGATCAGTGTTCATTGATGATTCAACAGTTTCGTACTCCCTCCGTTCTCTAAATGATATCACTTAGGACAGCATGATTAGAACGGAGGGAGTATACTGTATCTTCTAGGCAATCTTACCCACGGCTGTAATTTCTGGTAAATTTCATTTACCAGGTATGATTCATTTACCCACGACATCAGGAACTTGCCTTTGGTCAATCTAGTGCTATAGTTTGTATGGATGGACAACAAAGAAATCTTGTATTGATATGGGATCTATCCCTAAAAAATAATGCACTCTCATATCCTAGCTAATGGCAAAACTAAGGAATAGAAAACTGAATGGAGACCACCAGTTTTTTGTGCCGGAATAAAGAAATAACACCAGCTTCTTTTTTTTTTTTTTGACTTAAGAAATAACACCAGCTGTGAAAAAACATTTGATCTACTTTTTGGGTGTGCCCTTGCATGAGAGAATATGTGCTGGTGAATCTTGAAACCTTTTTTTTTACTAATTCAGCATAAGTAAAATATTAGATTTTTTGTTTTGATGTCTTTAATAGATGGAGAGCTTCCGGATGCATTTCGAAAGAATTGAGGAGGATGCTGATGAAGAAGGATTTGAGGAATTATAGGTCACTTTATGACGGCGATGCTGATGAGACCTGCTAGGGTTTTTGACTTGTGAAACCTTGGAATAATTTAGGAGCGACCTGTTTAATGCATGATCATGATTCTGTTTGTTGGGTAGAAAATCCCCAATTTTTGAAATAACGGAACTGGTTTTCAGGTTCACCATGTCAAGTATGTCTAGTTTACTTGGTAAAATTCTGTTTAATTTGAACTTCAACCTGATTAATGGAGTCTTCTAAAATTGTCTCTTGACAATTGCTTTTTTTTTTTTTTTTTGACTGGTTAACATTTGCTTCTGGAGCAATATGAAAGCATGAACGCCCTTCTTGTTCTTTATCCCTTTTCAGCGTGCTACCAGCCATGTTGCACGGGCAGGATTGTACCCGCCAGTGATTAACGTCGTGCACGGCCAAAAGAGGAAAACATGTGCTTAGCTCTTGCCTGTTCTCAGGCACATGGGCACGATCACACAGCATTTTCTTTATAGGGAAAATACCTTTATACTATAGCATGTATAGTGAAGCATGGGCAATGCCATCACGGAGTACAGTTTTACATCGTTGCATTAATAGAAGAACAAATCCATACAAGAGTAATACGCGCCCATGCTCTTTTTTTTTTTTAACTAATGTTTGCAGCTGAATGGGCTCATGGTTATGCAGCCTTCTTTAGGCCTCGTTCTTTTTTCCATAGAACGGTCCGGGAAGGGGTTGAAATGAGTGAGGTTGACAAACCTGATAAACATGGCATGACTAAGAACTAACATTTGTTAGTGCCAGTTTAATCTGAAAATCAGTCCATCCCACCCATTTCTAGCCCCTCGACTGATAGGAACGAAGCGACACAAGTTTGATTGGAGGAGCTATAGATTCGTTACTTGCTTTAATCAAACACAAAAATAAATTAGTGGTGGGTTTAGAGGAGTTATACGTTCAATCCTACACATGGTTTGAGTTGACATGCACGGATTCACTCAATTCTGCCCTGGAACCAATACGGTGCGAAAGGTGTGCGAAATGATTTTTTCTAATAATTTGATATAATCTATATACAAAACGGTATAATTCATATATAATTCAATAAATTATTTTAAATTTTGCTAAACACTTCGATTGACAAGAATAAAATAACATCCAACAATTAAGTGTAAAAGTCGTGTAAATTACAATACAATAGTACACCAATATTATAGGCAAAATATGCATAAAAGAATATTATACACCAAGTTACTTCTTATCAACTTATTTCTAACTTAATTTTGACTCAAACAAATGCAGAAAATACCCTTTCAACAAGTGCAGTCACCACCAGTAGAAGCAATATCAAGTCGAGAAGTTAGTAAATCATATCATACAAATTATGCCTTTTTATCAAGTAGCTTAACAGAGAGGTCAATAAGATTCTAGAGGCCTTTGAATCTATCATTATGTCTCACCTTATTAATATAATTATCAACTTGCAATTCAAGTTTCACTAAATTGCAGCCTTTCATATTGTTAAGGTAAAA
>BCLG01001188.1:9673-33563 GCA_001602295.1 Zoysia matrella | reverse complement strand
TAACTTGGTTGACGGCGTCGGGCGACTGGAGGCGCGGGCGACGCGGAGATCGATGCGGAAACCGGGGGTAACGCGCGGCGTGGAGGTTGACGGAGTCGGCGAAGTCAGGAGACGCGGACAGCGACGTGCGGCGGTGGGATCGAGATGGGGGCAGCCGCACAAATACAGGTAGCGGCGGCGCAGAGAACGGTTGCCATAAAATAGAACTTGCGGTGGAAGAAAGGAAAAAGGGGAAAGAAAATTGAGGTGGAGATTAGGGTTAAGGTTAGATGGTCTTTTTAGGAGGGTGAAAAATGAAGGGTTAGAAATTAGATTTAATTAGAAATTGCGAAATAATTAAAAAGGCTGAAGAGATTAATCAGGGAAAAATTTAGAGACTCGAAAATTGATTAGAGAAATTCCGGAAAATAATTTTAGTTCAAACGTAAAAAAAATTACGCGGACTAAATTATTTCCGCAACGAATCAGATTTGATAAACGAATTTCGAATTTGGACGGAACGAGATTCAGAATGAATGATTTTTGAACGGAATGCAATATTACAACAGACAATTTAAATTGAACAAAAATTGAAGAAATTGCCTCTGTATTAATTCGAAAATTCGAAATGTTACAGACTCCCCCTTTACAGGATCTCGTCCTCGAGATCAAGGAGCGGACTCAAACAGATAGCGAAACTCCTTCCTCAGCTCATCTTCCTTCTCCCAGGTAGCCTCCCGCTCAGTGTGGTTGCTCCACTGAACCTTGAGAAACTTGATCTTGGACTTTCGCGTTTTCTTGAACGCCTCATTAAGAATCTTCACCGGGTACTCTAGGTACTCGAGCGTATCCTGAATATCCAAAGCATCAGGAACAACTCGCTCCTCCGGCACTCAAAGACACTTCTTCAAGTGGGAGACGTGGAACACTGGATGCACACCCGTAAGCTCGGATGGCAAGTCCAACCTGTAAGCAAGATCACCGATCTTCCTGAGAATCCGAAAAGGACCAACAAACCTCGGAGCCAACTTCCCTCGGACATGGAAGCGACGCGTGCCACAGAGAGGTGACACCTTGAGATACACCCGATCATCAACCTCAAAAGAAAGAGGCCTCCTCCTCTTATCCGCATAGCTCTTCTGACGACTCTGAGCAACTCGAAGATGCTCTCTGACCTTCTCAACCTTCTCCTCAGCAGCTCGGATAGAATCAGGACCAAAGAAAGACCTCTCACCAACCTCTGACCACATGAGCGGGGTACGGCATCTCCTACCATACAACGCCTCAAAAGGTGACATACCCAAACTAGCCTGAAAGCTGTTGTTGTAAGAGAACTCCGCAAAAGAAAGGCTGTCCTCCCAGCTCTGCCCATAGGTGATCACACAAGCTTTCAACATATCCTCCAGAATCTGGTTCACACGCTCCGTCTGACTATCTGTCTGAGGGTGATAAGCTGAACCGTACACCAGGTGTGTACCCATAGCCTCATGCAAACTCCTCCAAAATCTCGCGGTAAACTGAGGCCCGCGATCAGACAGAATGCTCCTCTGTGCACCATGCAACCTCACAATGTGATCGATGTACAGCTTGGCCAACTGATCAACTGAGTACCTCTCATTCACAAGAATAAAATAAGCGGTCTTAGTCAATCGATCCACCACCACTAAGATAGCGTTATGATGGTGAGACGTCAACGGCAAACCTGTGATGAAGTCCATACTGATGTCATCCCACTTCCAGAAAGGAATCGACAACGGCTTCAGTAATCCAGCTTCCCTCTGGTGCTCAGCCTTAACTCGCCGACAAACATTACATAAGGCAACATACTCAGCAATGTCAGCCTTTATGCCAACCCACCAGAAACGAGTCCTCAGATCCTCAAACATCTTGGTGCAATCTGGGTGGATAGAAAACCTCGAATCATGAGCCTCTCTGAGAATAGCATCCCGCAACTTTGGCACTCTGGGAACACAGATACGATCCTCAAACCACAAAGCACCCTGCTGATCCACACGAAAATCCGGTGCTTTGCCTCTCCTCATCTTCTTCAAGATCGACTGAACCTCTCTATCAAGCTTCTGAGCTGACTTGATCTCCTCAATCAACAACAGCTGCAACCTGAGCTCGCACAAAAAACCCTGAGGAACAATCTCAACTCTCAAACTGGCCAGATCTAAAGGAATCTCTGACTGCTCAGACATCAAAGAAGAACAATAAGCCTTACGACTCAAAGCATCGGCTACCACATTGGCTTTACCCTGGTGATAGTTAATGCTAAGATCGTAATCTTTGATCAACTCAAGCCACCTCCTCTGCCTCATGTTCAGCTCTGACTGGGTGAAGATGTACTTGAGACTCTTGTGATCGGTGAAGATCTCGCATCTGTTGCCGATCAGATAGTGCCTTCAAATCTTCAAAGCTTGCACAACAGCTGGCAACTCAAGATCATGCGTCGGATAGTTCAACTCATGCTTCTTCAACTGCCTCGAAGCATAGCACACAACCTTCTTGTTCTGCATCAGCACACAACCCAAACCCTGACGAGAAGCATCACAGAAAACCTAGAAGTCCTGGTGAATATCCGGCAAGGTCAAAACAGGCGCAGATGTCAACCTCATCTTCAGCTCCTAAAAACTCCTCTCACAAGCATCTGACCAGACAAACGGCACTTCCAACTGAGTCAACTCGGTCATAGGCTTAGCAATCCTGGAGAAGTTCTCAATGAATCGGCGATAGTAACCTGCCAATCCAAGAAAACTCCTCACCTCAGAGACTGACCTCGGAGACTCACTCCACAACAGCCTTGACCTTTTCAGGATCAACGGCAACGCCCTCAACTGTAACAACATAGCCAAGAAAAGCAACCTTCTCAAGCCAAAACTTGCACTTGCTGAACTTGGCGTACAGCTGATGAGATTTTAACCTCCCAAGCACAACTCTTAGGTGCTGCTCATGCTCTTCGGCTGACTTGGAATAGACGAGGATATCATCAATGAAAACCACCACGAACTTATCCAGCTCAGCCATGAACACCTTGTTCATCATGTTCATGAAGTATGCAGGGGCATTAGTGAGTCCAAAAGAAACGACCAGGAACTCATAAGACCCATACCTCGTCACGAACGAAGTCTTCGGAATATCAGAAGGTCGAATCTTCATCTGGTGATACCTCGATCTCAAATCAATCGAGGAAAAGAACTTCGCACCCTTCAATTGATCAAACAAATCATCGATCCTCGGCAAAAGGTACTTGTTCTTTATCGTCACCTTGTTCAAAGAACGATAGTCAACGCACATGCGCATTGACTCATCCTTCTTCTTCACGAACAGCACTGGGGCTCCCCACGGTGAAGCACTCGACCGAATGAACCCTTTACTTAGGAGCTCATCAATGTGCTCCTTAAGTAAAGCAAGCTCATCAGAAGACATCTGGTACGGCCGCTTGGCAATCGGCGCGGTACCAGGAAGAAGGTCGATCATGAACTCAACATCTCGATCTAGAGGATGTCCCGACAACTCATCGGGAAACACCTCTGAGAACTCACGAACAACAGGAATCTGCTCCAAAGATAGCTCCTGCAAGCTGCAAACTGAAGGTGGAACTCTGGACGCTGTAGGAGCACACACCACTTGAACACCGTGGTGATTGACCAAAGACACAACCCTCTCAGCACAAGTGATGACTCCTTTGTGCCTCGCTAGCCAATCCATCCCCAAGATGACATCAATGTCACGCGAGGAAAGGACGATGAGATCGGCTAGGAAGACCACAGCCTCTATCAAGATCCGAACACCTCTACACTTAACACGACTCTTGGAGACTCCAAGAGGTGAAGTGGTAAGTGTAGGTATAGTTAAGAGTGAGGTAGGAAGACTGTGTGTGGACGCAAATGCCGACGACACAAACGAATACGTAGCCTCCGAATCGAACAAAACCGTCGCTAGGTGAGAGTGAACTAAGAACTCACCAACGACGACGTCAGGTGCCTCCTGAGCCTCCTCCACCAAGATGTGGTTCAGGCGGCTGCGCGTGACACTCGGCTGAGCAGCGGCACGGCCCGCTGAACGCACTCCTCGTCCTCCTGACTGGTGCGGTGGCCTAGCGGGAGTGACAAACTGAACACCACCTCCCCCAGGTCCTTGCTGCTGGCGCCTCGAATACTGAAACGCCTTGTGACCCTCCTGGCCACACTCGAAGCAGCGAACCGAGGGCTGACCCCCTGTCGAACAGAAAGAGGACTGCTGCTGCTGGAAGGCACCTCTCTGGCGCTGAGAACTCTACTGCTGGACTGAAGCTGGAGCAGGAGCAGTGGATCGGGCGAAGGTGGGCTGTCCCGATCCCTGCTGGAAAGAACCACTGAAACGCTGACGCTGCGAAGCCTCACGACTGGGTCCCTGGCCAAGAGCTCTCCTCTTAGCATCCCTGGACCGGTCGAGCTTCTGAAGTGACACCTCCAAAGCTAGGCATCTGTCAATCAGCTCACGAAGGCTCCTCTGAACACCTCCATCCAGGTACGGAATCATCTCAAGACGTAGGCCCTCGTGGAACCAGTACATCTTGCGACGCTCAGTCGAGACCTCCTCGGGTGCAAAACGGCTCAGCTGAGTGAAGCGGTTGGCGTACTCGGTGACAGTCATACTCCCCTGACGAAGAGTACGGAACTCCTCCGCCTTCGCCTCTATGGCTCCCTCTGAGATGTGGAAACCACGGAAAGCGATGACGAAGTCGTCCCAAGTGAACAGCTCAGGCTCGTCAAGTGTGGCGTACAGAGTGTCCCACCAAGCACCAGCTGCACCTGTCAACTGGTGTGCTGCCAGACGAACTGCCTCCTGGTCGTCACACTGAATCAGGTCTAGCTTCTTCTCGATATCCCTGAGCCAGTCGTCAGCATCCAGAGGATCGACTGCACCGTCAAAAGTAGGAGGGCGCATGTTCAAAAACATCGCTATGCGAGAACCAGCTGACTGGTGGTACGGTGCTGCGTTAGAAGCAGAAGCACGACCACGAGGCTGCTGCTGTAACTGCTCGACGATACGCTCAAGAAGAAGCGTCTGTCGGGCCATCACCTCTGCCAGGTTCGGAGCAGCTGGAAGCTTCTCACCAGGCGCAGCAACTCCAGCAGGCTCGAACTCAGGGTCCATGGCAACTCCTCTGCCACGACCTCCGGCCTGAGGGGCAGAGGCTCCAGCACGGCCACGCCCTCGAACAACGCCAGGCGCGTCAGCCATAGGTGGCTCTGGTACACGGCCTTCAGCGCCACAACCACGACCTCTGGGGACAGCACCACGACCACGCCCAGCGGGTGGCGGTACCTCAGGGTCCTCCAGAGCGGCCTCCTCAAAACGAGCGTGAA
This sequence comes from Zoysia matrella, assembly GCA_001602295.1. NCBI lineage: Eukaryota > Viridiplantae > Streptophyta > Magnoliopsida > Poales > Poaceae > Zoysia > Zoysia matrella. Next base: position 28,230 of record BCLG01001188.1, on the reverse strand, counting down.
GGCGTCCAGATCTCCTCAGAGCCATCTGTTACAGGAAAACAATTCTGATTAGAAAGATAGCATTAGCAGAAACAGAATTACTAAAGAAGATAGAAAGCGAGCAGATTAGAATGAAGATAACTAAGCAAGCACTATTCTAAGCACACAAGACTCCCACCAAGCAAACGACGAGATTTAAGAAAACAACTTTCACGACGAAGGTTTATTAGCAGATTAGGAAATCTAAGAATAATCCTTAATTACGTCTAGTTCTACGGTTTCGCTTCTACGGTCAAGTATGGCTCTGATACCACCTGTAACGACCGAGATTTTACTTACCTTTCGATAAGTCCCGATCTGTCGTGACATTGCCAATCTCAAGAGTTTGGCAAGCACGATATCACAAGCGATCAATCAAGAAACCATAACAGAAATATTAAACAAGAAACAAGAATAGAAAATAGCATGACAAAGTGAAATTATTAGAATAAAATCCTCCAAAGGGGTTCCATCGGCACGCAGGCCGGAAATATCTCAGAGCAGATATATCACTATCGTGAATCCAACAAAAACAACAGCGGAAGCATCATCATGGCAGCGGTAGCGAACCTCCTCCACACAGGCTGGCTTGAGCGCAGGAGCGGACGTCACGGACCGTCAGAGACGCAGTCGAAGTCAAAGCTGAGAGTATCCTCTGAAAACAACAAATTAGAAAGCCGTGAGTACGAATACTCAGCAAACTGCGTACTACTTAACAACAATGTATGCATGCAAATGGTTTCAAGGGTAAAGGCATGGCTCAAGTGCTAAATGCAAGTTTAAAACATTTTATTTTATTTAAAGTATGCAAAAAAGCTTTATTTTCAAACTTGTCAAATTTTATTATCTTGCCCCGTAGAGATCTCCGTTATCTCGGACGGGTGTTTATTTTAATGCCGATGTAATCTCCACACTTGGCCACAGCTCAAAGACCGGAGTCAAAAACCTTTGGAAAAGGAGAGAAGGAAGAAAAACAAAACTACTCAACGAGGAGCATAACTCAGGGGGGTGTCCTTCCAAAAGGACGTGGCAATGCGCATCGACTAAAACTCTGCAGAGGTTATGCACCTGGACCCACGAGAAACGTCATCGGGAACTACCGTCGTAGTCCCGACAAACACACAAGACCCGTCCAGAAGCTTTAACTGGCGTTATCCGTCCCCCAGGATAGGGATCCCAAAAGCCTACGCAATCGAGTCCTGTAGTTGTGAAGAGCCTACCACTGATCAGGTAGGGAATCTCGATCTCATGTGGGGAGTGAGAGCTCTACACCACACTAACACTACACCGTCAACCCACGAGTAAACAGCCAGTCTCGGCAAGCTTCAAGATCAAGCCAACTGCCCATACAGGGTAACGTGGTGTGCATGGTTCTCAACTGAGCGTACAAGGCTCGAAGGACTCGGTCCTTAATTGCCGAGGCAGGCACCATCTCCAACCTCAACGCCAACAACAAGTCTCACGAAAAGATCCCTGCCGGGATCTTCCCGTTGTACCCGCAACAGGTACGCCCACAAAGACTTCCAAAAAGTCCCCTAGCTCCTCATACTCCAACCTGCCCCCGCTAAATAGTTATGTACAGTTATTTGCAATACTCACACATTTGAAGCACAGTTCAAAAGCATTTAACATAATTTTCATTTTATAGTGATAGGTGTGAGATGAAAATAAATACGACTAAGCATGGCTAAGCATAAAAGTAAAATAAATGTACTAAAGCAATCCTAGGGTTAATATTTGTGGAACAGTAAATAGGCACGGCTTAGGAATGTTGCTAGCATATTTTAAAATAGTTGGCATGTAAATTAAGGTTGCAAACAAAACATGCAGTTTAAAATGCTGGGAACAAAGTGACCAAGGAACGCGGCTTGCCTGGCAAATCGGGATCGAAGTCGGGATCCAGATCGTCGAACTGATCGGGCTCGCAGAACTCCTCCTCGGGAGCAGCAGCTAATCACAACACGAACAAAAGGGATTAGACACTAATTACGCGACAAAGAAAAGAACCGAAATTGAATCCAAATCGAAATTACTAGACTAAACGTGCCCAAAATATTTCTTGGAACAACCCTACACGACAATCGTGATGAGACAAAATTAACGGAATAATATCGAGATTAATCGGAGATCAAACGGAGTTTCCCGAAAATTATAGACAATCGAGATCACAAGGATATAAATTAATTGCAGAATAATTAATCGTAGATTAAATTAGCAATTAATCTAACAATTAATTGGAAAGGAAAAGGAATTTAAGAGAGAGGAATTCTCACCACGAAATTGGAAATCGGAGACCGGAGATCGTACTGGAGATCGGAGAAACCAAAGCTGGCTCTAGCAACTCGGCGTGGTGATGAGCTGACACGGTGACAGGAGACGGCAGCAGGGATGGGCACGACGTGGACGGCGGGGACCAGCGCACTCCAGCAGCGGGCTCGGGTGATGCACGGAGATCGAGTTATACGGCGACGCAGTCGGGCACCAGGACAGCACGCGCCACACGGACCAACGGATCGCGCGGGGCTTCCTTCGGACCATAGGACGTCGCGCCGGGCTCGACGCGGAGACGCGGGCTGACACGGATGGCGACAGCAGGCTGACGCGGTCAGACCAGAGGACCACGCGCGGTAACTCGGCTGACGGCATCGGGCGACTGGAGGCGCGGGCGACGCGGAGATCAGGCAGTTCGGCACGGAGATCGACGCGAAAACCAGGGGTAACGCGCGGCGCGGAGGTTGACGGAGTCGGTGAAGTCAGGCGATGCGGACAGCGACGTGCGGCGGTGGGATCGAGATGGGGGCAGCCGCGCGAATACGGGTAGCGGCGGCGCGGAGAACGGTTGCCAGAAAATAGAACTTGCGGTGGAAGAAAGGAAAAAGGGGAAAAAATGAGGTGGAGATTAGGGTTAAGGTTATAGGGTATTTATAGGAGGGTGAAAAATGAAGGGTTAGAAATTAATCTGGGATTTAATTAGAAATTGCGAAATAATTTAGAGACTCGAAAATTGTTTAGACAAATTCCGGAAAATAATTTTAGTTCAAACGTAAAAAAAATTACGCGGACTAAATTATTTCCGCAACGAATCAGATTTGATAAATGGATTTCGAATTTGGACGGAACGAAATTCAGAACGAATGATTTTTGAACGGAATGCAATATTAGAACAGACAATTTAATTGGAACAAAAATCGGAGAAATTGCCTCTGTATTAATTCGAAAATTCGGGATGTTACAGTCAACTTCACAAACCAAGGGCCTTTTGGTTGAGATCTCAAATATAATCCATCATAATTCTTCATCTCATTTTTGCTTAGCATAACCTCTCTTGGTTTCCTTGACATCAAATTCAATCTTTGCAAGTCAAGTAGCTTCATGTAGAGATCATTAATTTGATTCATCCTAAGTTTTGATCTCTTTTTTTGCTTGTCTTTGCTTCTCTTGACTTTCTTGACATCCACTTTTATCATTGCAAGTCAAGTAGCTTCTTGTTGAGACTTTTGAGGGGATCTTCACTTAGAGTACACATATCTGTTGATCTCACTCTTGGCTTGTAACAACTTTACTTTGACTTGGGATCAATGTATTCTTGATTGAAAGGGATATGACAGTCATTATGAATCAAGATATTTCAATACTCTTTTAGGACTAATAACCTGCTCATCAACTTAACAAATAATGTTAGTCCTTTAATCCTGTTGTCATTCAATTCACCAAAACCCACTAAGGGTGTAGATGCATTTTTAATCTCTCTCTTTTTGGTGATTGATGACAACCTTGATTAATTCTTACAAAAGGTATTCAATAAGCTCAGATTTTAGATTCTACTCATATAAGCTTTGCTCCCCATAAAAATGTGCATATTGAATTGAATTCAATTTTGGCCTAAAATGCCATTTGCACTTTTAGTGGAAAAAACATGGAAGCGCCCCCTATATGATAGAATCTGTGGGGTGCACTAAAATGTGCGTGCACTAAAACGTGATGCATATGACAAGAGATAATCATAATAAATGAATCAAAAGAAAGGTATATGTGTTGCCTCGGGAAACCGAAACTTCCAGTTTTCTAAACCGGAACTTCCGTTTTTTCTAGACTTCACATAGTAAAGCAACAATACACCAAATCAAATATGCATCACATTAAGCAAATAAGAGATTCTTACAACTTTAAAAGAAACTAAAGCATACAATGTTCCACACATTACAAATTTTTCTCAAGTCCACAAGATTAAAAGGATGAGACAGAGAAGCCTGTTCCGTCTGGGCTTCTGGTTTTCCATACCGGAACGTCCGGATTTTCAGACATTCCAGAACTGATACAGAAGGTCAAAATTTGGAAGAGATTTAGCTTTAATCAGATTTTCTGCTTCATTTCTCTCCCCCTTTGTCATCTAGCACCAAAAGGGGTCCTTCCACAGCGGCTCACTCGGACTCATCATCATCTTGTTCTTCTATCTCATGTTCCCCTTGTGGTGGTGAAGGAGCGGGGGGAGGCGCAAAGGGTGGCGGAATGGGACCACCACTTGAACCATAACCAAAAGCTTCACTGAAGCTCGAGTCACCATACCACTCTTGATATGAATTTTGCTCCTCATACCTTGTCATCCTTTCTTGAAAAGTCTCCATCTTAGGTTCTTCTTCCGGTTCAATGGAAGAGCGAGGAACGATATTTTGTTGGCAAAGCAACTTTACAGTCCTTGTGTCCCTCTTTCTTGCTATCCTCTCCTCGCGGTGTCTCGCATCGGCGTCATATTGAGAACGACAAAGACCAAAGAGCATCCCGAAGAATTTCTTGATAGGAGAGGTGGGCTAGCTACCTTGTTGTCCTCTTCCTCTAGCACCTCTTGGAGGAGAGGGGCGTTGAGAAGTCCCCACATCACCGTTGTCCACAGGAGGATTCTTTAAAGTTGGCTTCATCTTGAGAGAGTGGTGAGTCTCATCACACACAAAGTGGCCACCGGTGACTCTCTCAATCATATGCATAATATATGGGGCAAATCCACAACTCTTTAGAGGGCTCCTTGATATGGACTTTATCTCCTCCCATATAAAGTCAAACACCGAGAAAGACACACCACTTGGAGAAAGAGCATCAAGAAGGTTCTTTGAGTATTGTGAAATGTTCTTGGCATCACCTTCTCTTGGAACAATGGTCTTTCAAATCTTTCGGTTCAAATAAATGTAAAATGGAAGCAAACCGGTAGTGGTGCCAAGATTCCTCTCATTTCTAGCATACATGTATCTCATGCGGTTTGTTGGGAGAGGATTTGAGTAGTGCAACCTCACCCTGTTTGCATCCAAGCGCCCAAAGCCAAGGAGATGGGCAAATTGAGCATAAGTCACTTCATACCAATGCCCTTCTGTCATCCAATATAACTTCCTCATTTCCTCTTGCTCCTCAACATAGAGCGTGGCATAGAACTGAGCAATCACCTCATTATTCGAATTCTTCTGAAAGCTCATGACTTCTCTAACATTCTTTGCCTCACATGCATGAATGACCTCGTTGAAGATACTATCATTTTTGCTTGTCATGTATGCAAAATCAATCCATTGAGCCCTTGCCACTGAATGATTTTTTTGAAAGGATCACAGATTCATAATAATCTTGTTGAAACCATGTATGGAATCTGTAATCTGATGCTTCCCTTTGAACCTCTCTTGGATTTTTGATTCTCAACTCTCTCACAAGCTCCGTTTTTCCTTTGTAGCTCACCCGGTTTCTCCATCTCGGGTTGGTAGGAGCTTGCATCCTCAACACTCCATAATCAACCCCTCCATGCATAGCAATCTCATCAACATAAAATTTTTCTGGTTCAGGCTCATGTGCCGTCCCAGAACTTCCCGCTCCGGTTCTAGAGCCACTTTGCCTATGGCTCATCCTAGGAGCAACCGGAGGCACATACTCTTCTTCCTCATTATCGTCACTGGAGTTAGCCTCCACATAGATATCACCTCTGTCTGAAGTTGACCTTCTAGCAAGTCTTTTTCCCTTTCTCTCATAATGATGTGTTGCTTGAGAACTTCCACTAAACTCGCCTTCATGCCTAGCCTTAGTCCTCCTTTCGTCACTACCGCTTGATATGATGCTGTTCCATTGTACAAGATAGACAAAGAAGTACTTAGGAACAAGACAAAAGAAGATTTGATGACAATTAGAGGTAAAAAGATGAGTTCTGTTTTTCTCTAAAAACTAAAACTTTCGGTTAGACAAACCAGAACTTTTGATTTTCACAAAGAAAACCAGCGCTCATAATTTCACCGAAAATTGAACTAGAGTGATTTAAGGCCTTAAGGACATGATAAAGGATACGAATTTTAAAAAAAATCTACAAATAAATAATTTAGGTTTTCTCTGTCAAAATCGGAACTTCCGATTTTACAAACCAGAACTTTCGGTTATCACGGAGAAAACCTAGTTTATGAAATCCATCGATTTAGCCTATAAAACTTAGTGAAACTTGGGGCATTGCTTCATTGTACATCTAGGCGACAATGTGCCAAAGAAATTTCAAATCGACCAAGGTACTTGAGAGATAAAAAATGAAGAACAAAAAGTACCTAAGGTGATGAAGAGATGAAATCGGAAGGCAAATTGGAATCTCCGATCTTGAGGGAGTTGATTCCACCCAAAATCTGAAGATTTGCATGGTTGATTCTCGAGATCTCCAAGGGAGAGGAGAGTTTGAGGTGTTGAGGGTGTTCTTGAGTGAGAGAAATGAGTAGAGGTGAATGAAGGGTGGTTCTGGACGAATGGGGTTAAAAACGCATAAATAGGAACTTCCGGTTGTGGAAACTGGAACTTCTGGTTTTTGCAGGAAGTTGGATATTTGCCGATTTGTGAGGAAACTTGATTATTTAGCGATGAAAAATCTTTCCTCATATGATTTGAAGGATATCGAAGATATATGAGCCACTGAAAGGGAAATATGGACTTATGGACTTGAGAGTGTTTCACAACTTGTGATTAGCCAACAATCGACCAATGTGAACAATAATCACAAGTAGATCAACATGATCATAAAGATCAAAAGATTCAAATATTTTTGATAAAACACACAGAGGCAATAACGAGCTTTTTTTTTAAAAAAAATCTATCCTATGCCACAAAGAGTATGGAATGGCCTAAGCCACACATACCAAATCAAATTCCTACAAATGAGTTCTATATGCCATGGATATGTCTATAAAGGTCATTAGAACATACCTTTTCCTCTTAGTGAACAAAAATCTTCATTAATGGAGAGATAGGGATTTTCTAGCTTGATGTTGATCAATTCAAATTGGACAAAATACCATATTTGCAATTTCATCTATGCACTTTCAATGATGGTAGTTTATATTTTTGATCAAGCTAGAAGTGTATTTTAATATCCATTAATGGGTCACTAAGATAAATAGCCTCAAATGGTTAGTAATATGTTTTCTGCCCAAACCGGAACCTCCGGTTTGTAAAACCAGAACTTTCGGTTTTGGCAGACAACGAAAATATCGAAATAAAACCAAAAAAATTGAGTTAGAAGGTTTACTCATTTTTACAAGACTCAGCTTGAGGCGCTAATTCCATGAGAAACAAATTCTCCATAATTGAAACTAATTTGTTTCTAAAATCACTCAAGAAAACACATTAGTTCCATTTGATTTAACAGATAGAATATACTCCCCCTTAAAGTGTGCATCAAATTTTTGAATAATTTATCATATGCATAATAATAATTAATATACTAGAAGAATTTATTCTATATCTCAGTCAAGGCAAGAATAAGTATATTTATTATTGAAAGCATGCCAGGAGAAATACAAACAATCACATAGATGTATGTATATTTCCTTCGTCATGTTGGAATTTTGATTCTTGAGGTGAATATCCAATCATTAGATTACTTTATGCCCATGTATCACTCCAAACACTTGTTATCTTTTTTTCTTCATTTCTGAATTTTCTGCAGAAAACAGAATTTCTGGTTTTACAAACCGAAACTTTCAGTTTCTCAGACTCTCTAAGCTTCAAGAATCTTTTGATAAAACTTTCTTTAGCTTATTAATGCCTTCTTTATGATTCATGTACAAGCCTTAGGTACCTGAAAAATTTAACAAGAAGAGATTCTCCAAAGGAGATATTAAATTCGACTTTTATGTAAGGCTTGCATCAATTTAGATTATTATCTAGCATCTCTTTTGTCATTGATAAAGTTATATTTGAATGAGAGAGATAAAAGAAGACATTTGAGTGATACTTGTTACCGGAATGCAATAGATGTTGTTGTTGCACCATAGGACTTCAAGCTTGGCCAAATACATGAGAGTGTATTGAATTAACCAAGGCTTGACATCATTACACTCCTAAGACCTGTAGACAAAATCAAGTATATCTTGGTACCCAAATCTTGTTGGGTCCTTGAGAGTTAGTTTCACAAAATTTTGGCTTTCAAATTGACCTTGTACTAGCAATGGGTGAACTAATCACCTTAACCGTACAAGTGTCATTGTTGGCCTTCATAGATGATGAACTAGTCAACTTAGAATTTGAAGCAAAAGACATAGGACAATCCTTACCAATGTGTCCTTTGTTTCTACAAGTGTAGCAAATTCTGTGCTTGTATTTTCTTGTAGACAATGTTTCTTGCTTCTTCTTCTTTTCTACGATGCCCATGTATCTCTTGAAAGCATTGAAGAAGCCTTTATTCAATTTTGCTAGAGGCTGCAGCTTTTCTGCTGAAATCGAAACTTCCGGTTTGGTAAATCGGAACTCTCGGTTAGTGCAGTTTTCCACCATCCTAATTTATTTAGGGCACGAGACAATCTTATGTCCCTTTTCTTTGCATCCAAAGCACCTCCCCTGAGATAATCTTTTTTGTCTTCTAGAGAAAGTTGCTTGGTCATTTTTCTTCATAGGACACTTTGATGCAATATGTCCCTCTTGAGAGCTACTTGATATTGGACTTCATCTTGTATATTTGTTTGTTGCCCTTGATATAATACTTGTGTTGGTTCTTGCTATAATTCTTGACACATGTGGCGATTGATCCCTTCTCAGCTTCTTCACCATATTGTCACGGTTATCTTGAGATGGTTGCACACGGTCTTTTCTCTTCAAAGAACCAACATCCATCTTGAGCTTCTTGATTTCTCTCTTGAGAGCATCATTTTCACTTGCAATGAAGTCATCACAAGTTTTAACAATAATTTGCTCATCACAAGATGGCTTTGCTTGAGAGCAACAATTGTTAGCACAAAATAAATCAAATGATTTTTGAGAGCAAGAATATTTAGGCACTATGGGTTGGTAGGATGTTTCCGTAGTTAGCACAACCTCATGAACGACATTCAAAGTGATGTGTGATTCTACAATACTCTCATAGGAGCACAAAAGCTCATTATGATCATTTTGTAAAACCACATGCTTCCTGCTAAGCTCTTCTAGTTGAGCCTTGAGATCTTGATTTTCTTTCTCTAGTTGCGTTACATAAGAATTAGAGTTAGAAGCACAAGCATATTTATTATCAAGATTTTCAACTAAGGATACACTTGACTTCTTCCTCAAATTATCATTATTGACAATAAGTTTAGAATTACTCATTGTCATGAGGCAAAAGGAGTCTTCATCATTTGAAGTCATACTTATTGGTGATGTGGACTCTTCACTTGGCCTGAAACGACAACAATCGTCAAGCAGCAAATCAATTGAAGACTTACTGATTCTACCGAAATCAAAACTTTTGGTTTCACAAACCGAAACTTTCGGTTTTTGAAGAATGGCCTAAAGACCCACAACTTCTTGATCTTTCGTGTGTTCCATTTTAACTTCTTCACAGGAGCTTTCTGAGGTTGAAGCATTGATATTTTCATTCATCGTTGATTGAGCTTCAACATCATCATTTTTGCCATAAACTTCTTTTAGAGACACCCAAAGAAGGTGAGCATCATCAATGTAACCATGCCCCTCGATAAGCTTGTCAAAGACATCTGAACTTAAAGTACAAGACATAGCATAATTAGCTTGAGCATTGTGTTGAGAGAGTATTACTTCCTCTTGGATTAAGTTTTTTAAGTCATCATAGTCAAAATCAATGAAAAGAATACTTGCATCCAAAATGTTCAACAAAAAAGGATCTATAGCTTTAAATACATTGAGGATATATAAGAGCACCATAATTTATAATTGCAAGAATTTAACACTATTTCTTCAAGATCACCTTCCATTGACATCTTTTCTCACGGCGGTTAAGCTTGGATGTGAGTCCTCGCTCTGATACTAATTGAAAGGACTAGAAGTCGCCTAGAGAGGGGGGGTGAATAGGCGTTCCTGATAATTAACACAAACTTGCAGCGGAAATTGAAACTGTCAAAACCGGAACTTCCGATTTTGCCTAGATAGCACAATAAGTAAACGCCTAAACCAGAACGTCTGGTTTATGATACCGGAACTTCTGGTTTTCTCGAGACAGAGGGATAAACCTGAACTTTCAGCGATTTCTCGAGAAACTTGCAAAGCACCCCTAAGAGAATATAAGGAACAAGATAGCTACTTGATTCACAGAGAATCACAAGCACAACTTAATAAAACAAAAAATGCAAATCAAAGCAAGGACACGAGGAATTGTTTCACTTAAGTTCAACGACTTGCTCCCAAGTTGTCTACGTCTCCGTTGAGGAAGCTTGAGCTGCTCACAAGGCCAACTCAAAGCCAGGTCTCTTTCAACCACTTCTCTCAAATCACTATCTTGCTTCTTCCCTTGCGGAGGTGAAGCGGGCCTTCACAAACTTTCCCGTGACACATCACAAGCTTGGTGTCTCATCGGGCGACGGCTAGCCGTCTAGGAGGCTTCACCTCCAGGAGTAACAAATGCTCACAGATTTACAACTCAATGCTCAAGTGCTCAATGGATGGGAGTGCTCAAATGTTCTCTCAAAAAGCAATCTCTCAACCCAACACTTATGATTTCTCACAAATCACACAAGCCTCACAAAGAGGGGTTGGGGAGAGCTCTAGAATGCTTTGGCTCAGTTATGGACGTGGGCAACGCCAGCAGCTACCACTAAGGGAAGAGAGGAGGTATTTAAACCACTCCCTCAAAAAACTAACCGTAGAGGCTGAAATTGGAAAAACCGAAACTTTCGGTTTTCATAAGAAACTAGCTGTTAGACACAACCCAAGGAAAACCAGAACTTTCAATTAACTGAAGCGGAACTTCCGGTTTGGAAACTCTGGCAAAGTGCCAGACACTCCGGAGGATAAAATCTCGACCATAGAGAGGGCTACTCGGACACCCCGAGCAAGTGTCGGACACTCCGGTGAAGACTTAGCTGATTTTGCTAGAAAATGCCAAAACCGGAACTTCGGTTTTTTGTCTCAGCAAAACTTGTGAAGGTGTATGGCTATTATGTTTCTCTCTTCTCACTTGGGTGTCCATGAGCACTGAGATTATGTTTTAATCTATGTTGCATCCCTCTTAATAGAGCGGCAAATCTATATTCAAGAAATAAATAAAAAGCTATAATGAACACTTGAGCTTCGATTCTTGAATCTTGCCACTTCTTCATAAAATTGCTTCTTGAGGATGAGCAACACATGTTTTGCTTGAGCTACTCCGTTTTAAGCTAGTAATCTTGGAAACTTTCAATCAATGTGATTAATATCCACTAAATGCTTCCAAGATACTTCTTTTCTTCTTTTTCAATAGAATATCAAAACTTAGCAAAATATGACTCCTTGTAGCTTGAAAGGTCGATCACGATTCAACTCAACTTGTCCTTCTCCGGTACTAAGGTTCTTCGACGCCAAGACTCCTTCTTGCCCTTCTCCCTTTCCCGGTCCATCACGACACCGTCAAGTTAATCCTTCACCTTCTCACTAACTTGAGTCAAATGTTGCCTTGTATCTTCAATGAATGCTTCTTGAATTTTTTGATGTCAACTTCACAAACCAAGGGTCTTTTGGTTGAGATCTCAAATATAATCCATCATAATTCTTCATCTCATTTTTGCTTAGCATAACCTCTCTTGGTTTCCTTGACATCAAATTCAATCTTTGCAAGTCAAGTAGCTTCATGTAGAGATCATTAATTTGATTCATCCTAAGTCTTCTCTTTTTTTGTTTGTCTTTGCTTCTCTTGACTTTCTTGACATCCACTTTTAAAAGGAATATGACAGTTATCATGAATCAAGATATTTCAATACTCTTTTAGGACTAACAACCTGCTCATCAACTCAACAAATAATGTTAGTCCTTTAATCATGTTGTCATTTAATTCACTAAAACCCACTAAGGGTGTAGATGCACTTTCAATATCACATGGGTGTTAGGGTGTGTGCTTGCTCTAGGAGTTCGCCAAAGGTGCTGAAGTGGCAAAGAATGTGCTGAGGAAGTGGCTAGATGAAGCTAAAAGTAAGGAAGAATCAAAGATATCAAGTTTCTACTTTAGAAGTGTCACAAACAGTCCAACAAGCCGCCAGATAGTCTGGTCGTCAAAATGATGGAGTTTAGAGAAGGTTGTTGACTGGAACAAGGAAAAAGAGTCATCAGATAGCTTCATGACCTTTAAAGCATAGGAGACCCCAAAGGTACAAATATTTTGATGATGGAACCATGGCCAAAACCATGAATTCCTTGGACGTAGGTTGAACAAACTCTATCTCAAGTATCTACGAGTTGGCTTCCTCAAAGGTGATACTAGGATGGACTCTTGATGATGTATCGCGATCCAAGGTGGATCAAAGCTAATGGTTTGTTAGAGCCAAGTGTGGCTTAGTATAGGCCTTAGTCCATAAGAAAACAGGAGATTTGTCTACAGGACATGAGGTTTGAAAATCCTTGTCTGTAGAACATTATTTTTTGTCTGTAGGACACTAGGCGGTGTCCTGCGAACAAGGATTTTTAAACCATGTGTCCTGTAGACAAATTTCCCAAAACAGGAGATGGAAAACCAGTACTGTTAAGTGGAGTCGAGTTGTTCCGCTTAGGTCATATGAGTGTTACAGTGTGTGAATGCTCTAAGAGTTCTCCAATGGCATTAAAGTGGCAGAGGAAGAAAGGAGGAAGCAAGTGGAAGAAGTTGGAAACTAGGAGGAAGTGAAGAACTCAAGTTTCAGTTTTAGATTAGTTGTTGGACTAAAGTGTTGGACAGTCCGGTGGTGCGCCGAATAGTTCGGTGTTCATTGAGTTGGATTCCAAAAAATTTTGCAATCTAAAATAGGAAAAAGGAGTCGCTAGACAATACTGTTGAATAGTTCGGTCTTAAAGATGAAGTTTCCAGATAAGAATGTTTCGGATTTCAACTAGGAAGGAGTCATCAGATAGACAGACACTCCGACAAGGTCACCGGATAGCCTGGTGACTAGAAGATGTCAATTTTCAGAAAAGGTTGTTTTGGATTGTGAAGAATGGTCATCAGACATTCCGGTGCCTAAGGGTCAGATAGTATGGTGGTGCAACGTTGGGCAGTTTCGTGCTCTAGAAGAGCAGTCCAGAGAAGGCAACAATGGGTAAACCAGCGCATCTAACAGTCCAGTGTTGTTGGACAGCCCAGCAATTTGAGTCGCCTGCTAGTCCGACGCATGAAAAATAAGATATCCCAAGAGAAAGTGTCCAGCGGCCAGATATGACAAGGGAAGATATTGTGAGAGCTAAGGGCTACCAAGGAGAGTATAAGAGAAAGATAGAAGATCTATAGTGCTAGAGGAAGAGTAACTGAAGCATCCGTTCCTACAACTTGTGAGGCTTTAGGGGAGTTATTAGTCTTGTTATCCTTGGTCTAGGGAAGCCTAGATCGGTTATGAGTTCGGGATCGAGTTTTCATGATGTTTATGAAAGATATCACTAGTTTGTGTGCGGTTTCGGGTCCTTTACTTGAAAAGAACACCAAAAGTGAGCGTCCAAACTTTGATAGGCTTGTCATTGAAGAAAGTATTGCCCAAGGCAGTTGGGAACACCTATGCTTTCACTTCGAGGGTGGAGCATACCTTGATAACACCGTTTAGAGAATGGCGTGAGGGACCGGTACTCAGATGGAAGTGGTCCAATGAGAAGTAGGGGAAGATGCAATCCTTCCAAAATCTCGGGAGAAATCTTGATCCTCTCTCTACTCTTTACACTTGTCTTTAGCTTCAACATTCGTACTTGCAAGTAGTTTATATCGAGAGATTGTACCTTGTTACTCTTGGCTATCATGCTAGTGTGCCTTCTTTGTTTGTCACTATCTTATCACTAGCATCGGTAAGAGTTGCTTGATTGCTTTTTTTTTGAAGAAAATTGATTGATTGCTTGCTTGCTTGATTGGCTCTTTGTGCCCCTAGAGTAGCTAGCTCTTTGCTCTTAGCTCCTTCCATGGTTATGTTCACTAGACTAGGTTGTTGCTCTTGTTTACTTTTGTCTAGTCGTAATGTTCTTTGTTGTTAATCTTTGCAGCATATTAGGTTGTCTTGCTTGTTCTGTTATTACTAGTATGCTATAAATTGAGTGTTGGCTTGCTAGTTGGTACTAAGTGGTAAAAAAGTTAGAACTAGTGAGTACCTGATTCAATGCTCTTTTTTGGTCATTAATGTTCTTACAGTCGGACAGTCCGACCAGCCGCCGGACAATCCGTTGTAGTTCCACAAAAAAGATGTTTCAAAGTACAGCGAATAAGAGGTTATCGGACAATCTAGTGCGTGAAGGTCAGAGAATCCGATGGTCAATGGTCAGAAAGTCTAGAGCTCTAGAAGATCAGCCTAGAGAAGGATACAGTGGATGATGCGGCGCATCAGACAGTTCGGTGCCAGTTGGTCGGACAGTCTGGTACTGTTGATACTCTAATTACTACAACCCTTAGTGACAAGACACTACATCCTTTTTGGGGAGCATGTGTGGCCAATGGCTAGGACCACGCTCTGTGGAATATGAGTTGCTGATGGGCGGTACTTCTCTAAAACGTTTTCGAATTTTGTTGCTAGGTAGAAATAGTTGTAGATTTGTTAAAATCGTACAAATAGGAGTTCTATGTAACATTTAATCTAAGCTTTATGTTGCATCATGGTTATTGTTAAAATGATACAAATGTTCTTTCAAGAAAGCTATTTTCGATGATAGTGTATCTGAGGCTGCTGTCATTTGGGCTCAAAATGCTAGAGGCGTAAATGAAAGAACAAGACAAATGCAGATACAGATGGGCCCGCAGCCCATGCATGGGAGATCTGGTGGCGCCGTTCAAATGATGAGTGCATGATGGGACTCAATTAGTTGACTTATCAGCTTACCTGAGTATATTAGAATTATTGGCTCACATTTATAATATTTGTAGGTCTCTGCATCAGATAGTACGTGCTGTAAGTCAAAATCAAGTCAGGTTTCATTTGTGTTTCAAGTCCAATGATGCTTCGTTGAGGTTTTTCAGGTTTTAATATTGTTTATATTTCTAGCTGTAAGAAAAACTTTGCAGTATTGGTTTGAATAATGCTTCAATGCTGACCTCAAAGAAAAACTTTTCTAATGTTCTGAAAAGTTTTTTCAATTACTATGTTGTGAGTTTCTATACAAATTTGTGATTATTCCAGGACTCCAAGAATTATCCCATATGTAACTTACATGTGCAGCTAACTCGTTTAGACCACTTCGTATGTGATCTTAGTGTTTCCACGCCTGTAAAATATGGTGGAAAATATCAGCAGCGCATCAGATCATATTTTCTACCAATTTTGTTGCTCACACACTACTGGAGTCGACCGTTTATTTGCCATGGCAATCCTTTACATACGCACGGAGGGTGGCACCAGTGCTATGGAAGTTGTATGGCACCGTATTTACATGTTTGCCATGTAGAAAGCTCTGGGAGATCCTCAGGAAAAATTTTAGAAAGAGAAGTGCATACAGAGAGATTACCGTTATGTGGTCAACATGCAGAAGTGGCACCACATAATTTCATAGAATTTTATTGAGATGGGGGGGGGGGGGGGGGGGGGGGGGGGGGGGACCGGTCCCGCAGGCTCCCGAGGCGCGAGATTTCAGATTACTGTGGGCAAAACCGCGGAACCTATCAGCGTCCGCATATGTACAAAGCTGTTTGATGACAGATAGCAACGTTGAGGAATACTTTAACGCAAGAAGGCACAGTAGGCCAAGCCAAGCAACATCGTCGTTATATTAGTTTAATAAACAATATGACAGAAAATATATTCTATTAATTCGGCCAATTGAACTCAGAAGAATTGACCATTGACTTGTGTTTCTCATGTCTAATGTCCTTCGATAGATTAACACACCTTAAAAAGGCACTTTAACAGAGCAACCTGGACCAAGCCCGCTTCCCTTCGTAATCAGTCATGGCCGATACTCCTATAGCGCCGAAGAAGATGACGCTAAGCCAGGACCTATTGCAGGTGCTGACTGCAGGCGACGCTGCCCGTCTGATGGAGCTCCTTAGCTTGGACGGCCAAACAGACGGCCACGTCGCAATAAATGTGGCGGCGCCGCAGCCGCCGGGACCGGGAACCAGTTCCTGCCTCCTCGGTGTGACCAGCAATGGCAATACGGCGCTGCACCTTGTCGCGAGCAGAGGCCACGCCGAGCTGGTGACGCTCATCTGCGAGAAGGCGCCCTCGCTCGTCGCCACGCGCAACAGTGGTCTCGACACGCCGCTGCACTGCGCGGCGAGACGCGGGCACCGAGAGGCGGTGACCTGCCTCCTGTCGACGATGCTCCATGCCGGGGTTGAAGAGGCCGTGGCGGCGCTGCGGGCCACCAACTGCCGGGGTGACACCGCGCTGCACGAAGCCGTCCGGCACAGACGTGCGGAGGTGGTGGATCTTCTCATGGCGGAGGCTCCCGATCTGGCATCAGTAACAAGTGATGATGGCGTCTCCGCCCTCTATTTGGCGGCAACTACCGAATCCGTTCAGCTGGTACAGCTGCTGCTTCGTCCGTCGCCTGACGGAACGGCGTCGCCGGCTTCGTTTGCTGGTCGCGAGGGGCGTACGGCTTTGCACGTCGCGGCAACCTGTAGCAGAGGTAAACGATTGAACAGTTTTATTTTTGGAAAAATGTTTTTAAATTAAATAGTAGTGCTTGATTTCCTTTTCTGGAAATATGCGATGAGTACCTACAATCAAATTTTGAGTTAGAGCAACTCAACAGATTGCTAAATTTTAAGTACCTAAAATCAGATTTAAGTAATTAGTAAATCACATTAGGTAGTTAAAAAATACCTTAACTCCAACAGATACTATATTGTGATAGGTAAAACTTTTAAATCAGCCACACCATTCTTAATTCTGGCCCATGGGCTAGTTACTCGGTAGGCTCAGTATGTAATTTAGGTTTAGTCACCATTCTCCACCGGCATCTGTTAAACACAGACGGTCACATATGACCACGTACGATCACGCCGTCGACTGGGAGGCTTGGAGCTGCGTCGTTCCTGCGGAGACGCCCTCCTTCTTACGTGCGAACTGCTGCCGTGCGGTGCTCTGCGTAGTTCGTGCGGCGTGGCCTGTTGCCGTCATGCAGCGACGAACGAGCCTCGAAGCAGAAGCCGTCGGTGAGGGCAGGGAGCGGCGCTCCGGCGGTGAGGGTGTCGAGCAGCGGTCCGGCGGTGACGGCATCGAGCTGCGGTCTCCAAGCTTGGAGCACCAGGTCCGCGGAGAAAAAACCAGCGGATCACCGAAGAAGAGCGCGGCGGCGATTTTCTGACGCAAAAGAGAGGAAATCACTGGAGTATTGCGTGCGCAAAGCTGACTATTTTTGGTGTATAAGTAGCAATCTATTGGATGGGGGTTTTTTAATTTAATACCTAAATTTGTATTTAGGTACTTCATTTAACAATTTGTTGGAGCTACTTCAACAGGTACCTAAACTGATTACCCAAACACTAATTTTGGTATTTTAACGTGAAAAACAACAGTCCACCAAATATCTATGTATATTTTAAGGTGAAAAACAATAGTCCATCAAAAGCGACTCTAACAGCTATCTAAAATTATTATACCTAAATTCATATTTAGATCGTTGGTACATCAGAAATGATATCTAATATAGTGTTCATCTCCAACATATATCTAAATTCAGCATTTCTCAAAATTTAAACCTACCGTATTATCCTAATTTATGCCTCATTAGGTATAGTTTTGAGGTATAGGTAGACCTAAAGGATTGATATATGTGGGTACCTAATTTGGTGAGAATGGGAGTAGCTAAATTTTAGATACTGATATAGATATCTGTTGAACTGCTACTTTTCATCTTAAGTGCCTAAATTCATGTTTAGATATTCAGTTTAGTTATCTATTGGAGATGCTCTTAGTACCTAAAATTTAGCTATCTACATCTTCACCAAATGCGATACCTACATATAGCAATGCTTTGGATCCACTAATCCTTCGAAAATCTTACTAAAACAGTCCACGAGCCATAATTTATGATGATACGGCTAATTTAAATTTTTTTACCTATGTATATTTAGATACTTGTTAGAATTGGAAACTTGTTTAGCTACTTAAACTGATTAAACAACTACCTCAATATTAATTTAGGTACTTGAATTTTAAATATCTGTTGAATTTGCTCTTAGA
>BCLG01001187.1:112318-126393 GCA_001602295.1 Zoysia matrella | reverse complement strand
TTGCCGCAAGATTTTATAGATGGTTAGATGATGATATGAAAATACAATCTAATGGCTGCTAGTGACTAATTTTTCATCTACCTTTACCTATTTCACTGATTTTCCATTAGATAGCAATCATTTAATAATCCAGCTCTAATAAAGAAATTAAATAATTGGCTTGATAGAAGAATCAATGCTATCCTAAGCAATACAAATCCAATTGTTGGAAAGACACTATCAAGAAACAGTACCTGAATATTCCAGATGAATGCTTCAGGCCCATTATCATCAAACAAACTTTAAATGCTTATAGAAAATTACTTGATCTATTAGATAATCATTTCAAATAAGCTCACAATCAAAACATGAAAAAAACAATTTACCATGTTAGATGAAAATAGATACCAATGCGGACCTAACTTCTCTGTAAACAAAAATAAGCATCGAAGTGAACAATATAACCACAACAAATATTGTGTTTCTAGAAATAGAACAAGCACACCAATACCAACAACAACTTAATACTACAGCACCAAAAAAAAAAGAATTCATACTCCTGTAATCCTTAACCAAATTACAAAATAGGAAGAAAAGGTTTTTACCTTAAACAAAAATGGTCATTTCTAAAATTTAATCACAAATTGTAAGACTCATGCCCCGAATATCACACGCCACTTGGACTTGGCAAGCCGATATGGTATCAGATTTTCTTCATAAAGCAAAATGTTTCAGATTTGCAAAATTACCAAGACACTGTAAATCGTCACAGTACCTAAAATTTGGAGGATAAGATCAAGTATGATTGTTTCTTTACCTGGACCTTGATGAATTAGATGACAGCTTCTCTCAAACCCAGGTTTTCAGTCTTTGATGAAGTGGATGACAACTTCTTTCAGCCCTAGGTTCTCAGTCCTTGATGAAGCAGATATCAGCTTCTCAATATCTGAGTTCCTGGCAGTTTTCAGCCTGAAGAGTTTTGAAACTGTGAGAGAACACTTCAGAACATAAAGTCTCAGATTTTCTTGACAAATCAAAATGTTTCAGATTTGCTAAATTACCAAGACACTGTAAATCATCAGAGTATCTAAAATTAAGACAAGATCAAGCACTACTTTTTCTGTACCTAGATGAACTTGATGACAACTTCTGTGAACACTTTCTAATATAAAGAGTGACTGAAATAAGCTGATAGAGCCAATAAGCTGTCATCTGTGAAACACTTTTTGTGAACGCTTTCTGTACCTAGTGAACTGCTAATAGACCCAATAAGCTGATACACAGTGACTGAAATAAAATGATAATGTCAGTGTTTGGCAATCATCATAGATAGGCTGCTTATTCAGTCCACTAACCTTGAGCCTATCCTGAAGCTTTTCAGAGTTGTAGTTGGCATTTGTCAGTTCAGAGCAAAACAACTGTTCCATCCAATATATTATCCCTGAATTTCACAATAAACAATTCATTATGCGGAAAAAAATTAAATATTGAAGTTCTGCTAGGATAACAAAATAATCGTCATCTCAAGTGGGTATCAATAAAAGAGGAATATATACTGAACCTTAAGTAAGTACAGTTGAAGAAACTAAATCAATGGCATCCTACCCCTTCTATGGCTGCAGGTACAGCTAGGGTTAGGCTTTGGGGAGGAAGCTTCTTGTAGATAAGACGAAGGTAGTCGAAGGAGTCATACCCTGGGCGCCCTGGGAGGAAGCTTCTTGTAGATAATGGTCATCAAAATCAATGGGTCATCTGCAAAGAGTAAATGGTTCACTGGGGGGGGGGGGTTGCTTCGACAGATTTTGATTCTTTCCAATTTACCATTCTCCGCATCTTTGGGAAGCATGGCTGAGAGACCTTCAGCACATAAAATAAATAGATAGGGCGAGAGAGGATCTCCTTGTCTTAGACCTCCGCACAGAATAATACACTTTGTATACTCATTGTTCACTTCAATTTGGTATGTTACTGTAGTGACACACTTCATCACCAGATCTATCCATTCTTGTGTAAAGCCCATCTTATCCATTATACCTCTGAGAATACCCCATTCTAACCTGTCATAAGCTTTACTCATGTCCAATTTTATTGCAGCCTCACCTGTGTTTCCTTTCCTCTTATAAGCAATCAAAATATTATCTGTGATCAATCTTCCAAGGACAAAAGCACTCTGAGATGGCGATCTAATTTCTGGGAGAATCTTTTTTAGCCTGTTTTCAAGGACTTTAGATAAAATCTTGTACAGCACATTACACAGGCTAATTGGCCTTAGATCTTTTATAGCTTCTCAGGTGTCTTTACTTTCAGGATAAGGACTATTACTGTATCATTCCACCCTGCTGGCATCAAGCCTTCGTTAAGCACCTCCAAAACCTCAGATTTGACACCCTCCCCACAACTAGAGACCAGAACCTTTTGTAGAACACAGCTGGATAGCCATCAGTCCCAGGTGCCTTGAGGTCCCCAATGGAATTCAGGGCCTCCCAGATTTCCTCCTCTGTATATTGTGCCCCAAGAACAACATTCATCTCATTTGTCATGCGAGGCTGCACACAGTCAAGTACCACCACCATGTTAGCACTAGCATGTGAGCCAAAAAGCTTTTGATATTGATTAGTAATAAAGACCTTCAAGTGTGACACAACACCGCCCACATCATCTTTCAGTTTATGCACCATATTCTTTTTCCTTCTTTCTGATGCTTGAGCATGGAAGAATTTGTCAACCACTGCACATGAGCTCTTTGCTTTCAATAAACATTGTGCTGGTCCATTAATCTCTCCAGTTTGTACCTTAGAATTTGTTCCTTATTGATTTGGTCCTGGGACATCTTTCTTCTCAAACTGTTCCAGTTCTATCTTTGCCTGTTTGATCCTCTTATCAAGCTCGCTGAGGACCTCTCGGTCCCATTCTCACAATTCCCCCAACACCTTCCTTTGTATTTCCATACTTGACAGACACTATTACTTGCATTTCCAGTGACATCATCGTGACCGACACTATTGCTCATTGTATTTTCAGTTTTCGCTGACGTCATACTTGACCGACACTATAACTTAACGTAATAACAAAAACCGACACATGAAACTGTAACAGTGTCGTCAGCTGACGTCACCTAACTGACATTGTTGAGTTTTTAGCAATGCCATTTCCGGTGACATCATCGTTAGCGATACTATTGCTCATTGTAATCTCAGTTTTCGCTGACATCATACTTGACCGACACTATGAAATGACGTAACTTTAGTCCCATCTCGGCTATTCTTGCAAGTGTCGACCAATTTCTAAGCTCTGGCTTTCTGTAGTTATTCGAAGAAGCATGTTAACTGTATGGACATAGTGGCTGTGCAATCTCCAATCTGTCCATATTGTTGTACGTTCTTCTTTTTTTATTATATAATTATATATTAAAATAGAGGGAACATCAGTATTTTGGAACAGAAAAAATATTAGCCTTAATATCACATAACAATAGGACACATAGTAATCCCACTAGTATCACTTATAATATTTAATAATTAGATTGCAAGTAATTAGATTACAATTCTATGACATCTTTAATTACATAGCTTGAACTAACTTTTCCTCGCCATTATTGCACATGTAAGGAACAAGTGATGAATAATTGAGTCATGCTTCAAAGATATTTATCATTTCTGTATTCGCAAAAAAGGGCACCTCATCAAACTGGTTGTATTCTTCATCATCTGTGACATTATAAACCACAATGATCCTTTGTTTTCTAGTGATAACAATGTGCTTCCTCTCGTTTTCAAGCTCAAGAACATAAAACATTTGTGTGACACGTTGTGAGAGTATCCATGGGTCATCTTTGTGACCTTTGTTGTTTAGAGACACAAGGGTGAAGCCCATTTCATCCACCTCTACACCTTGTGGGTGCTTGACCCATTGGCACTAAAATACAGGGATCTGTAAAGTTGTTCCATAGTCGAATTCCTAATTTTATCAATGTATCCATAATATGTGTTCTTATTCCCCTCACTGTCTTCAGCATCTACTCTGACACCACTGTTTTGGTGCTGGCTCTTGTCGTCCTTTGCCTTGGTACAAAATGTGAACCCATTGATGTCATATGCCTGCCAAACTAACATTAAGAGACCATCGGCCAATAAACACATCATTTTTTCATCTTTTGTTTTACCAATTAAGAGGTTTTGGTTCTTCAACCATGATGTGAAACATCTTTTATGCTCTTTCATGATCCAATCCTCTGTGGAATGTTTATTTTTTCACGACGTTGTTGCAAGCGTTGTTGGATGTATAGTGCTGCAATATGTAACTGATGAAGGATGCTATAATATACATCTCAGACTCTTACAAAACTCTGATCGTTGAATGTTTTCCTTTCTTTTGTTTCTTTCCCTAGGAGCCTCCCCTTGTGCTGTGACAGCGGCACACCTATTGGTTTTCCATTTTTCATGTAATCGTTGTAGCACTCAAGAACCTCCTCAGTTGTGTAACACTATCATAGAACCCTCAGAGTGAGCACGATTACGTACGTAGCCCTTCATAATAGATACATAATGCTCATACGGATGCATGTGATGCAGATAAACAGGGTCAAGGACAAAAATTTGATCTGCTATGTGAATCATACAGTGCTCTATCATATCAAAGAAAGATAGAGGGAAGCACATCTCAAGTTGGCACATAGTCTTTCCTCATCTGTTTACGTGTCTTCTCTAACTCAGCAATGGCGATTACCTTCTTGGATATAGCATTAAAGAAGTGGCACATCCGTATGATGGTCATCTTTATGTATGGTTGTTTGAAAACCCTGATTGCAATAGCAAGGAATAGGGTGAGCATGGTATGACAATCATGAGTGTTGTACCCACTCATCTTCAGCTCAGACATTGAGACGAGATTCTTTACGTTTGATGAGAAACATGTGGAGACTCTAACACCACGTAGATACTTGCATATTGACTTTTTCTCCTCAAGTGTGAGGGTAAAGCTAGCCGGTGGAAGGTAGTGCTTTCCATTTGGTTTTTATCAGAGGATGAAGTTCTAGATTTATTCCCATTTTTTCTAAGTCCCTACATGCTCTAAGTCCATCCTTTGTCTTGCTTGGGATACCCAATAAGGTACCAACCGTGCTTTCATAAATACCCTTTGCAATGTGCATAGTATTTATGGCATGGACAATCTCCAACTCTTTCCAGTGTGATAAATATCGATTGTTTTTTAAACAAAACATCTCTTGAAGCCTTATCATTTTTCTTCCTTTTTTTTTCCTTTCACTGTCTTATCGAAGATGGTATGGATATTTTTGACCAATTCAAACACAAATTTACCATCATGATTGATCGCTACCAAATCTTTCTCCTGTGCACCATCAAATTGATCCTTCATTGCACGATACTCGTGCTTTTTTGGTAAGAATCGTCAGTGTCGCATGTACACCAACTTACATGAGAAAGGAAGATACATTGATGATGTTTGGTCCAGACATACTACACATTCTGTCTTCCATTTAACCTATTCAGTTAGCGTCAAGCGTGCAGGATTGTCATTGATGGAAACAAAAATCGTGGCATACCGTGTGAAGCTCTCTTGTTTGTAAGCATCCCAAACACATGCACCATCTTCCCATAATTTTTCATATTCTCCATTAAAGGTTCTAAAAAGATATCTATATCAATGCTATCTTGTTTAGGACTAGAAGTAAGTATAGCTAACATAAGATACTTCTTCTTGTGACACAGCCATGAAGATATGTTGTATAGGCTTTGAATCACTGGGCAAGTACATGTGGGTTTGTCATCTCACCAAAGGGATTCATTCCATCAATACTTAAGCCTAGCCTTAAGTTTCTTGGATCTCTAAGAAATTCAGGATGGTTAACATCAAAGGTTTTCTATTGTCAAGCATCTGTCGGGTGTTGAAGCTTCCCATCCTTTTTACGCCCATCAGAGGCCGCATGCTAGATCATGAGTTCAGCATGTCTAGAGTTGGAGAATAGGCAATTCAATCGATCTATTACTGGCAGAAACCACATCACAAGTGTTGGAACTTTAATTTCATCGACCTCTTGGTCATTCACACTGCTATCAATGCTTTTCTTTATCTTTCTCTATTTTTTTCCTTTTTACTGATCCACAGAGCCTGAATTGTCACTTAGATCATTCCTTTTGTATCGACTGGCATTGCACATTTGACATCTCACATCATTTACGTATTCTTTACAGTACAATATGCAGTGGTTCGAACAAGCATGTATTTTTTGTGTGCCTAGTGCTAATTGTAACAACAATTTCTTTGCAAGGTACGTGCTAGTTGGCAAATTATTCGGTTTCGGTAATAATTTGGCTAAGAGCTCTAGCAATTCATTGAAGCTAGTGTCTGACCACACATTCTTGGCCTTTAGTATGAGAAGATCAAGCATTATTTGCAATATTGTATATTCCTTATCACACCCGTTTGATTCAGCATATAGAAGGTCTTTTGAAGCCTTCTTCAAAATCTGTAAATTATCTAAGCCTCTTGTTTTGTTCTCTAGTATTTTCTCGCGCCCAATGTGGTGCAACAGTTCTTTAACTTCAAAGCCTTAAATATTGTGACTTTCATGGACCACATTAGAATCATCGTTGTTTCTTTCTTCTCTCTATTATGTGTTGTTTTCTTCTGACCTTGTCTTTTCGATGTTGCCTTCACCTCTTACCCACTTTTTGTTGTATTCAATCTCAACTTTTTGTTCTTCACTGCTTGGTGTATTCGCTTGTGTCTCTCTATGTTTGATCCGTATTAAGTAGTTCTCAATGAAACTATTTTCCAACAAGTGCTCACGGATTGTTTCGAGTGTGTCAAACATTACAATATTCTTGCACTTCTTACATGGACACCATAATCTATTTGTTTTAATATTTACATTTTTGGTTTTTGCGGCTTCGACAAATGCAGTGATATTTTTGAAATATAAAAATAGATTTCTGCCAGCGCCATTGTACATCCAAGATCGGTACTCCATCTTCACAAATCACTAATAAAAAAAGAAACAAAGAGAGAAAAAATATAATATAGAGGATATACAATTAATTGTTACTCTCTTCCCTGCCCCCACCCTACCATAGTGTAGGTCTTATTATATACGTAAACTAGAGATCTAACTATGTAGTAATACTCTTAGATAAATCAATATAAAGCAAAAAATATCAACAAAATTTGTTGGGATCTACAAAATCCCGCTCTAAACCTACTGTAATATTCTCCTGTAAAATGCTGGGTTTACTTCAAAAACATGAAAATGATATCCCTTCCTAAACCTAGAGTAAAACCACATCATAAGACTATAAAACTTCCAAATATGACATGAATTTACATCCTAGAGCAATATCCTTTGATTAAAAACAGAATCAAAACCTTCCCCCCCCTTATATTCCAAATTTTTCGGCCACCGTACGGACACACTATCCGAAGCACAATCGAACAAAGTGCCCCGACGGAAGGAAGGGGGCGAGTATTTATACACAAACTAATTGACGTCAGCACAATCGATACTGATATGTTCATTATCAGTGTCGATTTTTGTTAGATTATGTTTGTTCGACACCATTGTGTTTTTTTTCGGTGTCAGCTGTGAATGAAGTAAATAAAGACCGACACTGGTGTCGTATTCTGTAGTATAGGTTGCAAGTGACGTCTTCGAGGACCGACAATATTGAGTAATGCCAGCAATTAGTGTCATTTTATAATATGATGTCACTTGTGTTCGACACTGTTACTGTAACAACAGTGTCGGGTCATAACGTTGGGCAGCTATTGCGGCTTATTAGTGTCGGCTGTTAGGTTGGGTCGACATTGTCATAATTTTTTGAGTGACAGCGTAGGCTCGTTTTGTAGATGACGGCATCTGGCAGTAATGCTCTGTTTGGCATTGTGGTTGCTTTTGTTTTCTTTTTTTGTTTGTTAGCCTTAGTTGACAGAATATTTTTTAGGATTTTTAACAACAAAATTCTCACTAGAAATAAAAAATATGATGGGTTGCCTCTGTCGCTACTGATATCACATACAGTAGCAATGCAATATGAAATTTGCCTTTGAGAAAACAAACATAGCTACACAAAGTTTGAAAAAAATGGTAAGAATTCACGTAGAAGAACATTTATATTCAAGTATTAGAACAAGGGGAAGAAATCGGTACCAAAATGCGATCCAGATTCTTTGCTTATTGCTACTGATGTCACATAGCAATGCAATACTAAGTATTAGACATGATGGCTGCGTAACAATCCTTTATAACATGTTCCCGCAGGGCTGTTTTAATTTGCTTACAGACGATCAGATCAACTCCTCACTCCTATTTACTGTAGTCTTCTTTTTAGCTTCGACCACCACTCTTTGATTGTTCCGGTATATATAACGCCTCGCAAAGAACATGTAAATCAGTAAGGACACCAGCTCAAGAACAGCAAGTAGCCAATAGAACCTATCAAGCTTCCCCATGTTCAAGTTGGTCCCATCAAGCCACCCGCCGGTCCTATCACCATGCCTTGTGACCCGATTTGTCAACTGGATCAGCAGGCTCCCCAGCCAAGCTGACACCCCAAGAATGCAGTAGAAGATGGAACTCCCAATTGACTTCATCCCCACGGATGTCTCGCTGTAGAAGAACTCAAGCAGCCCAACGAATGAAGTGACGTCCACCACCCCGAGGAGGAAGAACTGGAATGTTAACCAGAAGACTGACATTGGAATACCTTTGGTCGCATCCATGAGGCCATTCTCTTCAGCTACACTCTTCCTCTTAGTCTCCAACAGAGCAGCAACACCGGTGGCCACAGTTGTGGAGAGGAAACCGATGCCGATCCGCTGGAGATGCGTGACACCGCCCACGTATCCTGTGATTCTCCGTAGGAAGGGGACGATGAAGCGGTCGTAGACGATCAGGATAACCATCTGGAATATTGTCGGGATTATAAACAGCGTCGCAGGGGATATATGGATTGTGCCGAGTTTTGTGTCCATGGTGTTTCCCTGCTGCACGGTGAAGTTTAGGATTAGTGGCACCGGTATGTAGCCGAGGACGGCACTGAGGAATATGGGCACCATGCGGAGGATGATCTTTGCCTCCTCCACCTGAGTTACGCTGCAGAGCGACCACGCGCTGGTCGCCCCGGTATCTACCGCAGCTTTGTCAAGGCACCTGGAACAAATGAAACGTTTGCAGGTTGAATAATTTGCACATTTTTAGTTTATACTGGATTCTGGGATTTTTGAGTAAGCGCGAAAAGTTCAGACGTGTACTTACGTAAATCCCTTTGTTCTCTGAAGCACTTCAAAAGGATTCGCATCATCTTGTTGTACTTGTTTTAGATCACTGGGATCCTCAGGTAATTGACATTTCCGTTTTCTGAATGCCGCTACAAGTACCTACATTGAAATCCATGGAACCAAACTTTTCAATTGGAGATTTTATACATTGTCTTCTGAGCTGGAATTTGTCTATCTTAATTTCTTGATAAAAAAATATCAGAGCATATTACAAAGTTTGCACCTACAGAATCTGTTTGGGGCGGAGAGATCGAGACCAAGGGGACAAACTTAAATATGGAAGAATAATGCACCACATACCTGCAAGATTCTTGTGATGGGGCTTCCACTAGGTAGCTGATTCCTGTAGAACGGGAACCCGGCAATCCATATGAGCATGCCCAGGACTACACACAGGGTGCACACGACAAACCCAAGGTCCCATCCCCTGCTGTTCTCCACCCACACGATGAGCACGAGCCCGACGAACCCGCCCGACGACACGGCGAAGGTGTACCAGTTGAAGAAGCTTGCCTCCTGCCGCTGCTCCACGGGGTCAGAAATGTCGAACTGCTCGCCGCCAAGCGCTGGCAGGCACGCGCGTGCCGCGCCGTCGCCGATGGTGATGAGGTAGAGGCCTAGCAGGAGCAAGCTCAGATTGGACCCGTGCAGTGGTTCGCAGGTACTCGTCGGATCGGTGCTGACGCACGGTGGCGGGTGCAGTGATGGAACATGCGCTTGGATAGCCAGTAGGATGTAGCCCTGCAGCACAGTTTCGTTTAGCTCTGGTGGCTTGATATGATGATGAACAGAAATTATTACTTTGTTTTTGTTGGAACTTTTTTCTCCTAACTCGTAATGAGCAATGAGTTAAGTAAAAAGTTTGAAGAATGTAATGCTTCATCCACTCTTTACGATCTGCTGACCCTATGTCCTTGGCTACTAACTCACAATAAAAAAAATTGCACTATCATCTGCTATGAGTTAATTCTATATATTTTTGGAAGTGAAAGAATTAATTAAAAAATTGCCGATATATTATTTTTGTGGAGAATGTGGAAGTGCTTTATTATCTCTTTGGTTTCTTTTAGTACCATTCCAGTGAGGTGGAGGGTATGCACGGGCAGTTGTATGGATGGATCTGAAACTGAGTTCAATGATTGAATGCGATATAATTTGATTAATCTGATAAGTGAAAATGACAGCACCAATACCTCCACTGCAAGTTGTGTGTGACTAACAGATACCAACACTGAGAATGTGAAAAACGACATCACCAATACCTCCACTGCAAGTTGTGTGACTAACACTCACCAACAACTAGTCTAGGATTAGTTTCAACGAGAAGATTCTTTCCCTTTCAAATTAGGAAAATATCTGTTTCTGTGACCAATTATTTAATATATCCATTTTCCACACTAGGTGCAGTAAGTCTTACCAGAATCTCAATGGGGCCAAAGATGAGGACGGTGTACAAGCGCTTCAAATAGGAGTCAGCGATGAAGGCCGCAGGGATGGAGAATATCTGCAGCGCGGCGAAGAAGTTGCTCGAGATTGTTGTAGCCCTGGCAACGTCCATGTGCATCTTTTCACGCAGGTAGCTCACTAGATTCAAGATGGTTGCAATGTTGGCAGCATTGCTGAGAAGCACCAGAGCTGCAAAGAATATTTGGATAAATATGGGAACGCTGTTTGGATGTGTTGTGTCGAAGTTTACATGTATTTCACTACAACTTAAGCAAAATGGATGCCGGTGAAGTTAGAAGAAACACCATCAAAGCTGGCAACCCAATAAGATTCAATTCTAGACCTTAACTGGAATCCAAAGGGACCTCAGCAAAGAGCTTGGAAACATCTGAAGGAAGAAACCAATCTTCGGTGGTTACTAGACAATAATACAGTACCATGTTAACATGGTTTGTCACTACTGTCCCTACCATTTCATTTTATAAGTTGAGCTAGTAAGGCAGTATGTCCGGTGACCACGGGATCACACATGACACAGCACAAAGAAGCCAGAGAGAATGGTTCAGCATGAGTTTCTTACCATGAATGAAGATTGTTGCTCTCACTCCACCATGCTTCTTCTTGTCCACCGGTCGTCCCCTCCAGTCCAGAAGCCCCGACGAGCTGCCCATCTCACTCTGCTAGCCGAGTTTCTTGCTGGTGCGATCTCTTGTATATGTTGTGTGGGCATATATATGCTTATAAAGTGTCTATTACAGGTAGCAGAAGAATATGGCGCCACTGTCCAATGAGGAAGCGACCACAAATTTTGGTTACAGACCAAGGCACTCCAATGACAGTGAAATGCCACCAACCGGACAAGACCAATGTCACCTTTAATAAATTTTAGTTGGAGCAATTGAGAATTGACAAGTCATTCTATCAGAAGTATTTACCGAGGTATCCAGTTGTGTTCATTGGTTGCAGTCGAAAAAACTGGGAGCTACCAAGTCAAACACTTTGCACTCAGAATCTCGAAAAAGGGTTAGTGGCAAAAGCTTTGTTCCCTATCAGATACAGTTTGCAGTATCAATGTGAAGCATAACGAAGACACTTCCAAGATTTGCACCTGGCTGATGTTCAAGGACAAGCTTAACGCAAGGAACATCTCAAGGTTCATTGGAACAATTGTAATTGTATCCTATGCTTTGCTTGTAGTGAAGAGACGGCCTTTCCATTTTTTTTCTTTTCGGATGCCAATTTAGTAAAAGATACTAGTAGTGTGCCTGAACGTACTCTGAGGTAATGATTTTACTTTCTTCAGTATGATAGAAGCAGCGAAATAAGGTTGCGATAGCCATCAGTTTTTTTACGGAAATTTTTATAGTGGTTGTTTAGTGTATGCGGAAACAGATGAATGGGCTTAGCTTTGGTAGTCGCCCTGCCAACATCAGCTATTCAGCTTTCAGAGGACGATTTTAAGGGATGAATGCGACCTCTATGCTCACAGGCCCAATATCTCTACGCGTCAACTTCTTCTTTCCTTGTCAGATCCCAACTTGATGACGGATTTGTACAGTTTCGTCTCTTTTCACCCTTTTGTTTAGCGTTACGCTTATCTTGACCTCTAGGCCCTATAAATGGGTATAGTGGTATCATCTACTCTCTCTGTTTTTCAATTATTGTTGCATTGACTTTTAGTTTCACATATTAAATGTTTCAGCTACAAATCCTATGACCATACTAGAAGTTACGAAGGTTTCTGAGATTATATATGCTCTACTAGAAATATAACTATTGGTGCAACCTCGCCCCCAAGTGCCAACCATATACACAGCGGCGCCAAAGCACCCCCCCCCCCCCCACTTTATACCTAGGCAAACCACACCACGGTTCCTCGTTCCTCGAGCTCGAGGCTTCTTGTCCCATCGGAGCCATCTTCTCCCATCATCAAAAAAACTTTGCTTTTGGGGTTGTTGGTGCCTAGTGATATGTGCAATGACTGCTCGCACGAATAATTGCAAATAATGGGGATGTGGGGGCTAACAGGAAAGGAAGCCTGTCTCCAATAAAGACGGAACTGCTGCTCCGCACACTAGAAGTCGAAAGTGACACCGACGAAAAGGAAAGGTTGGCTTATATTTAAGTTAATTTTGTGGAAGAACAACCCTTTCTGAAACCATTGGAATTCTCAACTTGCAGTCTATCACTTGGTAACGAATATAATGAAAATGAAAGATGAAATGAAATCGTCATGACATTGGGTCTGAGTCTTCCCTGTGCAGCAGTATTGTTACTGTTAGTATGTCTTTGCTTCCCTATACAACAAATGTGAGGATCAAAGTCCACCTTTGTCAGTGCGATTCTATTTTCTGATACAGGGCCATGTGCACATCAAGTATTCAAGAGAGTGGTCGATTGGATGGTGAGTTGTCAATCCATACTTCGACTTTTGTGCTTTCTAGAAGCATATTCACTGTGGCCCTAACTATGCTACCAAAAATACTTGAAAACAAAAGCCGACCTCATGTCATTATCCAACATGGCGAAGAGTTGTGGTTTTTTTTTTTTGCACCTGAATTTTTAAATGACTAGTAGAACACGACACGTCCGACGCGCCTCGTGTTTAAGTGGCAACCACAAGGTGAACAATTTTTTTCGTATGTATACCTGTCTTCTGTTTTCAGAACATAAATCTCATTGTACCACGTAGCATTGGCTAATTCCATGTCAATGTTTAGCTGATTGGCAATATAATATAGAACATCCAGTTAAGATTTGTAAATGTAGAACGTGGGGCCCTTAGAAATAGGTGGTAACAAAGAAATGTTCTATTTCGTTCGGTCGCCTATTCATATGTGGGGGCGCCGAATCACATGCTCAACATAATCTTGAGTAAGCCCACACTATTAGAATCAACCGGTTTCTTTAAGAACCGAAACCCTATGGAAAAAGAGAAAAGCACTAAGAAAATTATTTCCCTACGAAATGCTCTAAGAAACACTTCCTAGGAAAAATGTTGACGAGAAAAATAGTGTGCCCTACGGTTTCCCGTAAAAACCCGTAGGGAAAGAATTGTTCCTTAGAAAAAAGATTCCTAGGGAAAGGATGTGGGGCTGGTTAAAAAAAAGCCAGGGTGCCCACTGCAGCCCGCCGCCTGCCGTAGTTTGCCCGGCCGCCTCCGCCCTGGCCCCACTGCCTGCTGCACGTTCCCTCCTCGCTGAGCTCCAGCCGCCTGCTGCTCGCCGTCCTACCGTGCCTGCTGAGCGCCGCCATCATGTGACCTTGCCGCGCCGTTAGCGCCTCCGCTGAGCCCGCCGCTGCCCGATGCGCCGACCCGCCGCGCTGACCCGCAGTCGAACGCCCTTGAAGCCGCG